>JAODAG010318831.1:0-11830 GCA_027574785.1 Orphnurgus asper | reverse complement strand
GCCACACTCCCAGTTACAACGGCAGAAGCAGAACGTCTTTTCTCCAAGATGGAGCGCACCCTGACTGCTATTCGAACATCAATGGAGGAGCAACAGCTTGAGGCCTTGCTGCTTCTGCAAGTACATCGCCAAGACACTCCAACACTTGATGCGGTGATTGGCGGCTTTGCTGCGATTTCAGCCCGACGCTTGAAATTTTGTTTGAGGACAGTGGCGTAGCTAGCAGGGGCGAGGTAGGATATTCGCCCGGTTACCAGAGCGATGCCCAATAGAAAACCAAGGTCCGGGTGCGGCTGATCGCCTGGGTACTTTTACGGGGGGGGGGGGGGTTTAGCCACTTGAAAAATAGCCGATTCTCATTGTTACTAATGTTTTGCCAAAAAAATGCAGGAAGATCCGTTATTTTGTCCGAAATGTAGTCTTATAGAAGTATAGTATGTTTGATCGTAAGGTTTACAGCTATACTGTCAACCCTGATCAGTATGTCGTGGACATTGTAGTCTTTATTGTCAGTCTAAATTGTTTACAAAAAATGAATATTTTGAGTAAACAATATAGGAAATCATAAAGAAACATTTAGTAAATATTGACAATTCCTAAACAAATAATTAGTTCAAAGATATCACCATTTGCATCTACGCCACCTTAGGCCTAAATAAACCAAACAAATTGGGACACCCCACCCCTTAGACCGCTCCCCCTGACAGCATTCACTGTGCCAAATTTTTTGAAGACTCATAATTCGGGCAGAGAATCTGCCCAAATTCCAGCAAATTCTCTGCCTGAATTCAGGCAGACGCTTAGCCAGACTTATTGGTGTCAGGGAGAAATATGCAAGTTGTGGCCCCAAAATTTTAGTTGCCCATATCATTATAGTAGTTTCCCGTATACATTATGTGTATGTATATAAATATAACTGCCATAATGTAACTGCAGATTCTTCAATACAAACTTAAATTAGTTTAAAATTTCGAAGAGATAGCACTATTTTGCATGATAAGCCTCCTTAAATGAACAACAAATTCACACCCCCTCCCCCGGGACGGCGATCAGAAACAAGAGGATTTGCTTAGACAGTGCACGTCGAATCGCTATTAATTAATTACAAGGTATCCTCTGTTGCAATTCGCATATAATCTTGCAAACTCGTCGGTGGTATCAGCTATTAGCAAATCTCTACCAGCTGTTGTTTAAAGAAACTGCGGGGCTGTCTCCGCGTTACCACCAACTTAGTCGACCATTGTTCGTCAACTAATTGCTATGTTTGCCTTTCGGCGCCTTTTTGCAGATTATCAAATTCAATTTAAAGAATTCCGGGTCAACTCTGTCAAGCAGGTGGAAAGTTTCTCGTTAACGCAAGATGAAATCTACTATCTACAACCAATGGCTGAACCAACTTCAGTGTGTGAATGTTAGTACCGTTAGTGTAATGTTGTAGAACATGGTAACGCTGTGCCATTACACGGTCGGAATATTTACCAATTAATTTCCACCATGGCCTAGCCTGTACACATTAGAGCAACGTAACGGTGGTATACTGAAATGGATAAAAAGCAATGAATTAAGAGAAACCTAACATTCCGAGTGCTCTGCGAGTCATTAATGTGATTTATATATTGTTGATCAAATGACCACAAATACGAGGACGTTGATCTTGAAAGTAGGTTTGACCTTCAAAGTTTTCAAAATAATCGAAGTAGGTCTATATTGACTACCTTTCCACCCAAGGATGCATATAACTATACGTGGCACAACACTCGCCCAATGATCTTCATGTCTTAACAGACCGATCGAAAATAAAAATTAAAGGAATGGGGGATAGATGGGACTGGAGAGGGGTACGTTTGGCATTTGTTGCCGTGGTGGTACCAAATGTTTGCGTTGCTTAGTTTAATAAGAGTCCTGGTTTTTTACTTGGGGTATAGCTTTTCTTAATAAAAAAGAAGTAAACTTCGGCACATTGCTTTAATCGCATGTCGTCGCCCGTTAACATTGTGGAGTCTTCCTATAATTTATTAGATAATGGTGTTGATGTACGCGATCTTATCTCGCGCTAGATATCACGTATATATTCCGCTTAGATGTGTTCATCTTGCATTAGATCTCTCTATCCTGCGACTAAATTTGCGTAACGACAGCTGTCGCTCGAAAATTGTGCGTAGTCTTTGATTAACGATCCCGTCTCATATACTGCACGTAGGCTAAGAGGTTTCGGAGTCTGCAGATCGAGTAAAATAGCATTTCTGGGTAAACTGAGCCTACGTCAAGATGAAGCTCTATCTTGCTCTCGTTATTTGTGCGTCTCTCCTGCTGAGATCAGCGTTCGGTGAGTGTGAACATGCTATAAGTGTAATTAATTAATATAAAGAACTACTGAACCATGCAATGTCTTTCTTTGTTATGCCAGTTATTTCCCATATTTATCAGTGAACACTCAGTTAGTCCCAATGTATGCAGTTCTAAATGATTGGAATTATAACAATCAAAACCGTTTATCTATAAAGACTACTTTTCTCAGTCTAACATGCACCCGTGGAATTATTGCTTCCAGTCATGTTGTGCATGTAGTGAATGAGGTGCGTGTTGCATGCATGCTGTGCATGTTCAGTGTGGTGTGCGTGTTGTTCAAGCTGTGTATGTTGTGCATGTTGTGTATGTTATGCATGTTGTGTATGTTATGCATGTTGTTGCATGTCCAGTATGGTGTGCGTATTGTGCATGTTGTGCATGTTGTGTAGGTTATGCATGTTGTGTATTTTGTGCGTGTTGTGTATGTTGTGCAAGATGCGCATGGTTTGCATGATTGCATACAACAAGACAGCAGCACGTGTATGCGAGACCCATGTTTTGGAGATATTTGAGTAGCAAGCAAAACATATTTAGTACAAATGTCTGTTAAATATAGCAAACAAATACAGCATGCAATGTCGTCTTGCTGCTCAATAATCTCGAATTGCTACTTAATATTACTAGGTTAGTTAACTTTATAATAACACTAACTTAAAATGTTGGCCATCTGATGTTTGGATTTTGTGAAACCACCACCTCGCATGGTTACGGCCTTGCACATGAACTCAAACCATGAGTATCAGTATTATCCAATCGAAATAGGATCGGGGCTGAGAATTGGCTTTGAAGCCGCAGCTTATTGCTGCCGTTGTTTAGTTTAGATTCCCAGTTCTTTCTTGGGAGGGTTTTCAACTTTGGGTGGCACTACACCCGCCCAATGCTCTTTGGCCTTAGCAGTCCGATCGAAATAGGACTGGGTTTGAGAAGTGGGTCAGTTTGACTTTTGAAGCCGTGGCATATGCTGCCGTTCGTTTGGTTTAGATCCCAAGTTCTTTCTTTCTGTCTTCAAAACCAGTATTAGTATTATAACTTTCGAAAATGAGAACGACAGTAGTAATTAATGGTTATAAATACCAGAGTAGAAACAAAAGAACAGAAAATATGAAGTAAGCGATTACGGCGAGTTCGGACTTGAGTACCGCAAGTTTGCCAGATGTACCAATTGACCATCGTTACCTATTAACTAGACCTTTATACCGACTGACTGAGAAAATACAACTTCACTGACACGGATGCCTTGCTTTCATACTTTAAATTTAGTTCTATACCTAGAAATTAGACAAAACATGCTTGCAGAATCACGTTCAACATAGCTGTACGCTCCGAATGCATTTTTTCGCACGCGTGATATACACCGGAATTAGTGATATTCAAAACGAAATGAGATAAGGAAAAAACACATCGGAAACGAATGGTATTCTAAATCAAAGGATTTCGAATAATCCCTAGTCCTCCAGTATGATTACTGGGTGATAAATAATCAGTGATCAGTAATCAGTGATCAGTGATCAGTAATCAGTGATCAATAATCAGCGATCAGCGATCATTTTTATAAAAGAAAACCAACCCTAGCAAGAACTTCTAAACCAAACAACGGCAGTATATGCCATGGCATCAAATGCCAACAGACCTTCTTCCCAGCCGATTTCTATTTCGATCGGACTGTTAAGACCAACAGATCATTATGCGAGTTTAGTGCCATGTAATGTGTACCCGTAGCTCTGTTGAAAGACGACACAATCAGTTATAAGTGACCAGAAATCAATGACCAGTATATTGATCAGTGATCTGTCATTATTGATTAGTAGTCAGTGATCAGTAATCAGTAAGTTGGTGATCAGTGATTAGTAACCAGTCAGTCAGTGTATATCAGCCAATGTACGCCAGAAAAGTCGGTTCATTCCCATGTATGCATTACAAATAGTGTCATCAATTACCCAGGTGTACACGCTATTTGAGGCCCCGCATCATTAGACGGTATTTTTTTCGGGCCCATTTCCATTTAGGCTGACAATATACCTTAAATTCGAGAAAATCGTGGCCTAGTAGATTACAACATGTAATGAACGTGGTATGGAAGATTCTAGCCGAGTCCGCGACCCAAAATAAGGCAGGTTTCATTCCGGTGGCAGTCCACGTTTTTTCATCTAATCTGGGGGCTTACAAATCGTAAATGAAATCAAATTAAGTTCATTACCACGTAGATTCGTCTTTCCTTTACTTCATTACTTCATTACAGGGTTGGATGAATTTTTTTTATTCAATAGGTAACACCAGTCTTTGCGCCAATCGCTGTCTGATTGAGTATGATGATACCCTTCCTTGTCAGTGTAATGACCTCTGTCCTGGCTATGGAAACTGCTGTTCAGATTTTGAATTGGTTGGGTGCGATACAGGTGAGTAAATTTACTTTCTTCGGTATACTACATATCCAACATACATATTTTACTTGCCGGGTTACCCTTTAAGTTTACCTTTTAAGTTTAAGTGTTACGTAATAGTTGCCAGGTTACCTTTTAAGTGTTACATATTTTAGTTGCCAGTTTACCTTTTAAGTGTAAGTGCTACGTAACAGTTGCCAGGTTACCTTTTAAGTGTTTCATAGTTTAGTTGCCAAGTTTCCCGTTAAGTGTTACAATGGTAGTTGCCGGGTTACCCTTTAAGTGTTACATATGGTTGTCACAAGGATATTTCAGTTGCCATGTTACTATTTAACTGTAGGCCTACATATAGAAGTTGCTAGGTTACCCTTTAAGAGCTATACTAATATGATAGTTGTAATGTTATTCTTTAAGTATTCCATAGACCTATATGAGTTGACATGTTACTATTTAATTTAAGTGTAGGCCTACATATAGAAGTTGCTCGGTTACCCTTTAAGTGATATACTTATGATAGTTGTAATGTTATCCTTTAAGTATTAAATGGTACCATAAGCCAAAATTAGTTGCCATGTTAACATTTATTTTAAGTGTATAGCCTATAAATAGAAAATGCTACGGTACCCTTTAAGTGCTATACTTATGGTAGTTGTAGTGTTATCCTTTAAGTATTACATAGGCCTATATTAGGAATATTTCCCAGTGTAGAATGAGATTTCTTAAACCCATATAATGGTAACAAGATATGAGAATATACAGCGTAATCGCGTCGTTAGTGTAACTGGGGTCATGTATATAGTGAAATCCCTTTTTATTTGTCACGTTATTACAGGCACGTCGCGTAAAACAGTTACAACTTTGTTGAAAAGTATTTTGTAACAGTGCTCCACTTATGACCGGTTTCGCTAAGTTAGCTATATTCATACATTTGCATTTAATTTTACTTTTACAGAGAAATCAGTTATACTGACGGCTGGTGTGTGCGTGAGTATGTGTGTGTGTGACGTAGTTATGAATATACCCACGAAATACGTCAGCGCCGCGCTCTTCAGTTCATTTAAGTAACCTACTCCTCCCTGCCGGTCTTCTCATTCTATATATAATCCCTGATGCAAACATAGGCTATTAATCAGTGAGCAGGCAATACGTCATTAGTGAAATGAATCGATAAAGCTAAGTATTGCTTCTCCCAATCGAAAGCCGGTAATTGACATATATGTTAACAGCTGTATGGTTGGTAAATTTATATAAACAAAAAAGTTCCTCATGACTCTTGTGTACATGTGAATTAATTAATTTCTAACAATGATAAATTTTGTTCTTTCATGAAGCTTCTGTCGTTTACTGCGAAGATCGTTGTTTGGTGGGATACGACAATACATATTCCTGTCAGTGTAACGACCAGTGCATTTCGTTCGGTAACTGTTGCAGTGACTTCTATGCCGTGAACTGTCCAAATATACATTCCGGTGGATGTAAGTAACCATATAAAATTATTCAACTCTCATTCAGGATACACCATACAATGGTAGACAGTGTATCGTACTGTAACAGTAGGTAGTATATACCGTACTGCAAGCAGTAGACAATGTAGGTTATCGTACCACAGCGGTAGGCAGCGTATGACACTGAAGAGTAGACAATGTATCGCACTATACACAATATACACTGTTGGATATCGTACTGCAACAGTAGCCAGTGTATCGTACTGCAACATGAACAGTAGACAGTGTATCGTACTGCAACATGAACAGTAGACAGTGTATCGTACTGCAACAATATACCGTACACGGTAGGATATCGTACCGCAACAGTAGACGGTATATCGTACCACAGCAGTAGACAGTATATCGTAACGTGATAGTAGACGTTGTATCCGTCAGATGGCATAATATCACCAACAATGGATGCATAAAACACAAAACCACCAATAATGGATGCATACAACAAAACAACGCCACTAATGAATGGATACAACAAAACACCACCAATAATGGATGTATATAACACAATATCACCAATAATGGATGGATACAACAAAACACCACCAATAATGAATAGATACAACATAATACCACCAACAATGGATGGATATAACAGAACACCACCAATAATGAATGGATACAACATAATCTCACCAACATTGGATGAACACAATAAAATATCAACAATAATGAATGGATGAATACAAACATTTTATTTTTTGGGGTATATTATTAGCTGGAAGCTCCATGTCCTTGACTGAGTTTGCCGAAGACCTGTGGGCCAACGATGAGAACAGGATCGCTAGCAGTCGGTACAGCTACGACCGTGGCACGTTCATCAGTAACACCAATGATAAGGTCGATCGTACTACTGACAAGTAAGTGAACATTAAATACCATAATCCTGTTAAACTGAATGATGACGAAATTTCTGCAAAATAAAGCATTCTTGTTGACGTATTCACTCCGCTCGATTAATTACCAGTATGTACGTCAGTAAAGTAGGGGACTTTTTCTCCAAGGTCACAACGCCGTTGGTTGAAATCCACTTGAGTTCTGCCACTTTTCCTCGCTCATGAAATTGGGTTTCACGAAAAAAAAGGGTCCTAACCCGAATTATGTCCATGGGAGAAAAGGCTATTATATTCATGGAAGTGTCCTGGTTTCGCTATGTTATGTCCATGGAGAAAGGGTTTCTGTTTCACTCTATTATTCCCATTGAAGAAAGGGGTCCTGGTTATATCCATGGAGAAAGGCTTTCTGTTGCACTATATTATGTCCATGGAAGAAATGGGTCCAGGCTTCACTCTATTTATGTCCACAGGAAAAGTGTTTCCACTTCATCAGAAAGGACTTGAGTTTGTGAATGTTAAATTTTGGATTACGACTCGTTATTAGGGCTCAGGATTGGGGCTAAAAGATTAGGGCTCGGGATTAGGCCGAGGATTGGAGCTCAGGGGTAGGCTCAGGATTAGAGCTCAGAAGTAGGCTCAGGATTAGAACTAAGTATTAGGCTCAGGATTGGGGCTGATAATTGAGGCTCAGGATTATGGCTCAGGGTTGGGGTTAGTCACCCAGCTACCTTATAAGCTAACTTCTCTTGGATTTTCTTTTAGTTCTACTTCAGTTTACGAGCCACGGCAGGTACAACGTCGTATTTAGACACCAGACAGCTCGTTGAAATGGCAACGTACTGATCGTGTTGAACATTTATCATATACATCTGCTTCGTCCTATTAATAAGGGATTAAATTTAGTCTTCCTGTTCATGTTTACCTAACTAAGTGGTAACCTTTATCTTAGAATGATCAAATCTGTTCACGTGTCAGCACGTACAGGACACCGTTTTATTCTGGAAGATTTCCGCGTATTGCACGCCTCTCGGGGATAGAGACGAATCCCATTGGTCAAGCACACTAGTTGCGCATATTGGTGATCGCTGATTGGCTGAGGCTTTTCCGTGTAATATGTACGCGGCTTGAAACTCGTGGTTCTATTTCCGGGGTATATTTATGTCTGGAAGGAATTTAGTGTAAGGGCTTCGGGTAGCCTAGTGGCATTCG
This sequence comes from Orphnurgus asper, assembly GCA_027574785.1. Lineage (NCBI taxonomy): Eukaryota > Metazoa > Echinodermata > Holothuroidea > Elasipodida > Deimatidae > Orphnurgus > Orphnurgus asper. The sequence goes on along the minus strand of JAODAG010318831.1, from coordinate 3,553 downwards.
TCGTTGCTGTGAACCAATGCATTTGTATGTTCACGGGTTCGAATCCTGCGTGGGTCTTTCTTTCTCCCGGCGCTCCGGTTCTCTCCCACACTTAGAAACATCCGTTCCGACTTTCATTTTTCATCTCAACAGTACCCACAAATTCTGGAGACTCATTTTATCCGGTCAAGTGTTTTTACACATGACCAGCTGAAGCACCCTTCGAGGTGGAAGCATAACACGAGTCAATTAGTAGTAGCAGGAATTGTGTACTTGTTGTCTGGTTCTCGCTGTGTGCGGCGTAGGTAATTTATCCCGCATAGCTTATCATTATGCGGAGAGCTGATGTTTACTAAGTCCGAAGCTTAGGTGTATTTTCAGCTTGTTCTCTACAAGCGGCGCGCAGTATCGGGAGATAAGTAGGATATGTTGCGCTAGATTTGGGCTGCCCGACCCCTGCTCGGTGCCCGACAGCTACGCAGTGCACGACACCTGGGCGGCGCCCAACCCCTGCGCAGCGCCCAACCCCTGCACTGCGCCAAATCCATGGGCAGTGCCCATGCGCTGGGCAGTGCGCGACACTTGGGCAGTGCTGGTGCCCGACACCTGCGCGGTGTATTAATTAAGTGTAATTTATTCTCCGTTAGTGACCATCTTCTGTACCGTTACATGTACTCAGAAGTGTGTAGTTACATTGCTATGAAATTAACAGCCGGAGTAACTGCAGTACTCAAGATCATTACAAGAGTGAAGTGCCTTAGTGCCTCCCTCTCGCTTTGAACATAAGCGTTGGTTGCTTTTATACTAGCTGAATAAGTTATTCAATAGAATACGCCAGTCGATAATATAACAAACATCAAAGACACCGCGCCAGCTGAGATATGCGGTCACTGACTTCCGGAGATTCAAGTCTTGGTACAAGCCAGCACCGCGCCAGCTCGGTGGTCACGTGACTTCCGGAGACCGGGAGTCGAACAGTTAACAAATGCTATGCTTAAAGATCGCTTTCTTCAAAGGAAATCAACTCCGAAAACACGCACGACTTCTACTTTAGCATAATTAAATTATCACTAATGCGCGTTTACACGTTTAACATTTAAAACCATCGCTATAGTTAAGCACGGGCTTTAACAATCGCTAGGCGTGCTCAGTTACACACCTCTCACCTAGGTTTCTTATGCGTCCTCGCATAAACTTACTTTTAAATTACTTTGCCAAAAACTTTTCTCGGTCTTTTTCAGACTCGAAACGTCGATGTAATACTCCCTCTTTAATCTCGAGCCGTTCCCAATGTGTCCAGTAGTTACTCGGGGTAGGACTTTTGGAAGCAACCTGTTCCCAGTTGGGCCTAGAGTCTTGAATCTATTTCCACATGACAATAGGTCCGACGTCCTTATCTCTGATCTGTATATTTCTCCATTCTTCTAGTTTCAATCCACGAGTTTGTTGACTTCTCACTCGGTACCTCATCTGTTACCGGATTCCCAGAACTTTGTTCTACTTCCTTCTCCGTTAGTGAGTACATCACTTGAGCTGTGACATCGGATGATGTATGTGTGGTCATCTCGGCCAGCTCCTTAGCTTCGGCTCTTTCACAGTAGTTACAGTTTTAACAAGGTCTTCTTGATAGACCATCTGCGTTGCCATGTTGCTTTCCCGGTCTGAGTGGATTTCCCGGTCTGAGTTGATTTCGCAATCGCATGTCATATATTTCCAACCATCTCGCTACCTGTCCCTCGGGATTTCGAAAGTTCAATCAACCACCTGAGCGCTCCGTGGTCCGTTATCAACAAAAATATTCTCCCGTATAGATAGTGGTGGAAATGCTTTACGGCAAAAGCAACTACCGCCAGCATCTCTTTCCGTGTAACACAATCGCGTCTTTCCGCCTTCGAAAGAGATCTACTGAAGTACGCAATCACCCTCTCGCTCTGTAGGTCTCCCTGCGTTTTCTGCGACAGAATGGCACCAATTCCTACGTCACTAGCATTTGTATCCAAGATGAAAAGTTCGTCTTCTACATGGTAGGCTAGAACGGGCGAGCCGACGTCAATGCTGGTTTCAGTGTCCGGAAAGCTACTTCGCAGTCTTCCGTCCACTTCATATTCTTTTCAGTTCAATTTATGCAACGGGGAGCATATTTTAGCCAAACCTTGAATATATCTTCGATAATAGGAGCAGAGTTCAACAAAACTTCGAACCTGAGTCGTTGACGAGGGGGTTTGCCACTCTGTAACAGCTTCGGTCTTCTTCATGTCCGGCGCAATTCCGTCTTGAGAGACGACGTGTCCCACGTAAGTTACCTGGTTCGGGGAATAAATTACATTTCTTGGGGGAAAGTTTTAAACCAGCTTCTCGCAGCTTACCCAGTACATCGGTCAGCTTGTGTATTGCTTTATCGAAAGTGTCCCCATAGACTACGACATCATCCAAGTAAAGAAGGCACGTCTGCCACTGTATGCCTTTCAGCACTCTTTCCATCAGTCTCTCAAAAGTGGCAGAGGCGTTGCATAACCCGAATGGTAGTACCTTGAATTGATAGAAGCCACTATAGGTCACAAATGCTGTCTTAGGTCGGTCGTATTCTGCCATCTCCACTTGCCAGTAACCACTAGCCAAATCCAAGGTGGAAAACCATCTTGAACCAGCCAATGTATCTAACGAATCGTCAATCCGGGGTAGGGGGTAATAATATTTCTTCGTAACGTTGTTCAACTTCCTGTAATCCACTCAGAACCTTGTGGAGCCATCTTCACCAACACTACCGGGGATGACCAAGATCTTGATGAAGGTTCGATTATGTCTTGGCGTAGCATCCTGTTAATCTCCTTCTGTGCTTCAGCTTTTTGATGAAATGGCAGTCTTCTAGCCGACTGTCTTACCGGTTTCGCATTGTCTGTAGTGATTCGATGCCAAGTTGGTTCGTCCGAGGTCCTCAGAAGACGTCGCAAACACGTTAGCCAGAAGCTCCGTGGCCCCAATTCGATGGTTAGATCAGCTAGATCCTGCACGTGTTCCGCCCGTTCCATTCGTCTTGTTCCTCCGAAAGACTAACTCGAACTCGAATTTTCCGACACAGATCGACAACCAAGTACACTATCTTCGCTAGCATCCACCACAGTAACAGCATGACACGTCGTACCTTTATATAGAGTGATTGGCATGGCGCTGGGATTCACGTCTCCCACTGAAGTATCCACTACAACCCTGGCCAACATCAAACCATGACGCTTCACGAAAGTCTCGCTGTACCCTGTCCTCTGTAACGTTCCTCGTCTACAAGCCTTCTTGTCACCACCACTTACTGTCAGCCACTATAGTCTCTCTAAGCGCAATCTTACAACATCCTGGCTTCACCTTGTTGTCCTTTTGCCGCTCCCGACCAATATTCAACTGACCCTTCCCATCGTCTACGGTTCAGTTGTACTTCTGTAGGAACCTGTACCCAACACAGACCATCAGTGTCGATATTAGCCACCCAGATTTCATGTTCTACCTTCCAATCCATTGATTTATAATTGATTTCCGGAGATTCGAGTCGTGATACAAGCCAGCTATCTATCTATCTATCTAT
>JAODAG010318797.1:0-22812 GCA_027574785.1 Orphnurgus asper | reverse complement strand
CTTACTTATTGTGATAAGCCTTTTTGTTCAAATATAGAGGGGAATCACTAGTTGGTAAGAAATATTTAAAAGTGGGGGGGCGGGTATTTTTTTGTTTTTCAACTACACAAAAAAAAATCCTAGAGAATACAGTTCTAAAATTATCATATCTTGTCCAATTGGAGGGTTAATCTCGGTTCTTTGCGAATGCCAGTTGTTTCAATAGTGCAGTGCCAGTTGTTTCAATAGTGCAAATGGACTGGATTCATGCCTTCTACCTAATGTGATTTAATTATAAAGTATATGAACGAATCAATCATTTACCATTTACCACTACATTACTTGGTTTACATGTTGTTGTGTTTCTGCCAAATGCCCAATGTGTATAATGTATGCTACATTTTTATTGCACAAAGGTTGGGGGTGTTTTGTGTGGGTTTTTTTTAAGATATTTGTGGTTGTTAATAATTAAGTCCCTGCTCTGCAGGTTTCAGATTTTTTGTTATCACTCCCTGAAGACACACGTGTGAACATGTTGCAGGTAGACGAGGAAGTATGCGTCACCCTGTGAGATCATTGATTCAGTTAGCCTACATTTTTCCGAGCAGAATCGTAATAAAGATACCTTCTGTTTATCAAGTGGTTTTCAACTACTTCTCGTTTTAATACTACTAACATGTGATGCCATTTGTTTGCTTTCAGAGATGTTTTATTAACCTCGCATTCCCCCCCCCCTCCCCGAAAAAAAATTGAAGAAGTGCAGGATGCAGAAATAGACTTTTTCCAAATACTGTAGGTCAGTTCCGGTGGCTCGTTTTGTAGGTTGGACGAGTCGCAGCTGCTGATTTACACAAGCTGCAATAAATTATGCGCCACTCTTGCGTTATATTTTATGCGCCAACGAGGAATTTCTCGTCCTGATGGTGCTACCGTGGATATAAGTAAAAACGACAACTTTTAACTCCCTACCTGTCCTTTGCTATGCTCTCTAATTCAATACAATGCATGGCTCCGTTTGGTTCCGTTTACCACTCACGCCCTTGTATAGCTCCTAGCTATTTGCAGGTTCATAACTTGTTTAAGGTTAGTCAAGTTTTTTGGGAGATTTCAGTAAAATACCTAATTGGGATATTTTAAGATTCTGTAATGGGTTTGTATAGCTTAGATAATGTACTTGAAAAATCCAGATCTAGGGATTGATGATTCCTTTGGACTGTTAAATGCAATGTATCGTCTTATTTTCAAATAGTTCCTTTCCTTCTTTTCTTTTGCAGAACACGGTAGATAAACTGATTAAAAAGACAAATATTTCCTTGGTTGTGGGTACATCTTCATGGCGTGAACAGTTTGTGGAAGCTCTGACTGTCAGTGCAGGTAATTGTTAGCCTAATTTTTACAATTTTTCGTCGGGTCACCGGTGACTGCCCTGAAACGGGTTTCACTGTTGTCAAAATTTGGATAGTGACCACTCGTGCTAGAATGAATAATGCCAACAGGTCCAAAATAATGTCATATGACCTGTTGTTATTTGTTGTTGTTATTCACCGTATTGCTATAAGTATACTCTTACATATCAAATTATGTTTTTCGTTACAGTTTCGTGTATGTTTGACAAACATTCTTAATATACTGTGAATGGAATGTTATTTATGTTTCAAACTTCCTTAGCAAACTTAGCAGCATGGACCAGCTTGCTCCACCTGCAAAAAATTGTGTTTGAAATTGAAATTGCAAGAAATTGAGTTTGGGATTTGCATCTGCTGCACCCAGTGCCCCGACCTCGATCCCTAGACGGATGAGTCCCGATGTACTCTTAATGGGGAGCCGTGCCTGTTGGAAAAGATACAGACCTGGCTTTCAGAATCACGATAGTCTGTGTAGTACAGCCAAAAGCCAAGTAATCTGTGGGGTGCAACCGGTTCTAAAACCTTGCCTTGCCTGGGGATCCCATAACAAAAAGCTTGACCCTGTATGGTGGATATTGGAATAACTCCTTCGGGGGTAATAACGAGCACCGGGGTAAAGGAAAGCGGGCAAAAATGAGCCGCGTTAGAATTTCCAGAAATCGGTGTGGAAAAGATCCTTGCATTGGTCGGGAAAATGGGAAGAATCCATCCCTGTCCAGGTAAATCCCATAAGTAACAAAAAAGCTTGACTCCATATGGGCTATGGTGGGTCCTGGAACCTATTACCTTCGGTGGTATAGTTTCGAGGAAAGAATAGAATGAATGCCTGCTCAAAGAGCGGTGTAAAATCCAGGCCACAAACAGGATCACAAATTCAATCCCATGGTTCATTGTCAGCGAGAGAGACCTGGCTCCAAATGATTTCAATCCACCTTCTTTAGGTTTCTCGAGTAATCCTCATCCGGCGTTCACACGCTTAATAAATTGCCCGATGGACTTGAAATAACTGCCTCAATTGTAGAAAGGTGGATCAATGGGCTGAAAAGTTAAGTGGGCTGAAAAGCCTACTCCATGTTGAACGGCCTATAATAATGTATGTGGTAAGTACGTTGCTCGTAAATTTCCCATGCCAAATACATGAGCCATTTTATTCGTTTATTTCTGTTACTTTCCAGAAAGCTAGTGAGAACTTCAACTCTGCCCTAGATTATTTTTTACCTGTCTTTCCAATGAATAGGTTATTTTGTTATGATTTTCTTTTAGTTTTTTTGTTTTTATGGGTAAATTGGTTTTAGAGGGTAAGGACAATGTGATCCAACATTACTGTCCCTCAAATTTTAGAACAACAAAAAAGATGTTGTTATCTATAAATAACACATTATGACAATTAGTGATGGTTCTTGCAGCTGTCATACTGTCCTTCACTATTTCTAGGACCGAGTACTTTACTATTCATAATTATTTATTGACAATATTATTTATTGATACTAAGACAAATATGGTCTGGTGTAGATGAAGTAGGGAATATACCACTCTGATCAAGCAATATCCAATAGTAACCAATTTAAGCTTTAAAGAACTTCAAAAAGATTATTGAAAAGATTCTCGGTAAATGGACCAATTTTTAACGCTCTTTTATGTCACTAATTCTGATTCGTTTTCAATTCGAATTTTTTTACATATTTAATGGTGCCATCTGTTGTAACTTTGTGTGATAAGGCAAATTATGTTTAATTTCAAAAATTTTTGGTATCCTACACGTATAATATGGTGTTGATCTAGAAATTTTTGAAAAAAATAGGCATTCTCTTTATTCAATATCAGATTTTCGGGTAACATGAGAAAGGGATAGAGCCTACATTATTATCTAATTAAAACATGCAATTATTTGCCCATATTTGACATTGCCTGAAAGATTCTATAGTATACTGCCTCGAATTTTCAATATTTTTTTTTGGGGGGGGAGGCTGCATCCTCCACAGCACCCCGCAACCTATGCCTATGCTCTGTAATGTAGTGCCTCTCGACCCTGGGTACAGTCACGCACAGGCATAGCTGCACTAATTACGGCAGCAGTCGAGTTGTTGCCTATAAGTAGTAGGTATACTGTATGCTAAGTTTTTTGTTGATTCGATTGGTCGGTTCATGTGACATTCCGGTGGTGTGTTGGCTCCATACAGGCTCATAGATAATTAGCGGTGTGCCTAATTACTTCTTGCCATTTCTCACACATACTCTTATCGTAGTAAAAGGATGCACAGTTGCTCTCATTCTGCCAACTGGATGTGCATTTAATTATTTCGTTTACATTTCGTGATTTGATCAGAAACGGTCAACGATTGTTTTTATGGTCGACTCGAGTCCCTCACGGCTAGTTTCTGTGAGTCATTTGCCTCTGAGTCACATTCGCAATCACAGCAGGGACAATTATGCAAAGCGAATTTTGAGTCGAGTCCTGGGCTGCATTCGAAGCATACTACAGCGTGCCACATACTTTCAAAACGGGAGGAATTTCCGCATTTCTTACGTTGCTCATCATGTCAGACATAGACACGTATGTCCTTGCTACATTTATGAGGCCACACAGCTATGTTATCTCGGTGGTTTACAACACCTGCTGCTTTCCGTCCGGATCTTTTTTTTGGGGGGGGTGCTAACTGTCATGAATATTAATGATGTCAAAGGTAAAAACTTGCAACTGCAGTGACCCTTGCAACCAAAAGTCAGATTTATATAGAATTGATTTTGGATTTGATTTTGACAGATGCTACATGCGATACCTGCATGTTAAATCTGTTATACAAATATTTCGATGAGGGAGTGGAGGACTTAACATTGCTTCGAAAATGATTGCATTGGTACAAGGGAATGATTGGTGTTAGTCCTAGTTAATGTGTACATCCACATAGTTTTGAGTCCCAAGAACCCTTCTGCGCTCATATTATGAATATTTAGTGCAACAATTTAGATAAAAATCTTCTGCCCTAGCAATAGTAACTCAGATAATGCAACATGCACTTTTTATGGATGTTTTGTATGAAGGAGTCAAAAGACTGTCACCAACAACACTCTGCCAAATGTGGTTCATTCCTATTCTGCTACCCTAAAAAGTGATGAAAAAATCACTGATATTGCTGTATGATAGAGGGTACTTATACTGTTTAACCAATCACAGTGCAGGACCTCAATAACTGACAGCCAAAAGTTGTTTTATTTGTCTTAATTTTTTTTTGGGGGGGTGACCTGCTAGTGGCAATGTGAAACTTATTACAAGCAAAGGTTTCAATTCAATGTCTCATTGAATTTCATTTTAATTAAGTTGCCTAACTTGCGAAGGTATGGTAATATTACCAAACTATTATAAGCCTTGTAATAAGGTTTGACTAAATAATGCAATTTCTTTGAGGATTCATTCCAAATGTAATTTATGCTATCTGAGTATGAAAAACTGTGATTGTGAGGAAACTCCTCGGCTGATATTTTAATTATATACATAAATTGTCCGTGTGTAGCTACTTGGCAGCAAAGCCTGGTCTTCGCATCCACCTTTCTGGGAATATTCCACTTCTCGAATCCGCAGGAGACGACAACGACGACGAACAAGTGGAGGAGAAGCTGCCCTCTTTCGGGGATTACATCATGCACTTCTTGACGATCTTCTGGAAGGTCCTGTTTGCCTTTGTGCCGCCGACGGACTACCTCGGAGGGTGGGCGTGCTTCTGCGTCTCCATCATATGGATCGCGATCCTCACGGCTGTGATCGGTGACCTGGCGTCCATGTTTGGCTGCACGGTTGGACTCTTGGACAGTGTGACCGCCATCTCCTTCGTCGCCCTGGGAACTAGCGTGCCAGGTGAGTGCAGTCTTCATACAAGGTGCTTTATAGGAGGGTGCATGTTTTCTGTGTCTCAGGATTCAACAATTAGCCTACTGAAATATCTGAAAGATCAAAAAGTACATTTGGGGGAGGAGAGTGGTGGTGTCCTATCCGTAAGTAGAAGTATTTGATGACGTGATCAGTTCCATTGATATTCATCGACATGACCGAATATCTCATGTGTGCTTCATTCCATTTCATGTTTTCCCTCCTTAAGGGAATGTCTAAAAAATGTCAAAAAGAACCATATCTCCTTAAATCTTAAAACTATGCAGAGTTCAGCCTATTCCAATGGCTTTAAATAAATTTTTTACTTGTCATCTTACTGGAGCATCCTAAGGCCCTCGTGTAAAATTGAGCTCATATCGTCATATGAGGTGTAACCCATCACATGTTAATCACGATGCATAAGCCAACGGTGCGAACGTGTCCTTTCCCAAGCAATATATGATCACCGTTAGTTTTTCTTTGGTCCTCAGCTGTGATATATTTGAGGGCATTTTAGGCCCATGCCACATTTCAATGTTATGTAATATAAAAACGATACACGAACGAAGCATTGGCAATCGACGCCTGCACCCAACGTGTGTCACCAACGTGTTCTCTCCGTGCCCAGATACCTTCGCCAGTAAGGTCGCCGCGGTGGGCGACAAATACGCGGACGCGTCGATCGGCAACGTCACCGGGAGCAACGCGGTCAACGTGTTCCTGGGCATCGGCGTGGCCTGGACCCTAGCGGCTTTCAAGCACCTCTTCGACGGCAACCAGTTCTGCGTGGACGCAGGGTCGTTGGGCTTCTCGGTCACCCTGTACACGGCGTTCGCCCTGGTCGCCATCGCCGTCCTCATGTTCCGCAGGGTCTACCCGAGCGTCGCCGCCGAGCTGGGCGGCCCCCGGAAGGAGAAACTCATTACCTCGTCATTCTTTTTCTTTCTCTGGCTGCTCTACATTCTCATCAGCAGCTTGGAGGCGTACGACGTGATACGCGGGTTCTGAGGGCCGGCAAGAGGGCAAGGAACGCTATGTTTGCTGGGCGCATTTCCATTTTTTTCCCCCTCTCGAACCGATGGACGTGTCGCAATTATAGAGGGCAGGCTCCATCCAGGTCAGTCTGACGTGATGCTAAGCTGATTGACTCGAGAATGCTGTTTAAGGCATTTGTATGTGGGTAATGAAATTAAATGTTAATCATTCGAGGAGTTGTTTCCTTTGTCCGGTTAACTGAATTCTATGCAGGCTCTCTCAGCAGCAATATAGTGACGAGATCACTGGCATATGACAGTGGCACGTGGCCAGTTTCTGTTAAGCAAGCCATCGTGCCCGGGGAATAGTGTTCATTTGGGTAATCAAACCTCTTACAAGCAAGATGTTTCGTCGATTACTCTGCCCCTTTTCCCTCACGTTACACATGTCGGATAATTTGGCATTTTTCCGGATACTATGGTCTATTTGATGTCCATATGTCATAATGTACTGTTTCAGTCGGTCACTGAAGCCTCTCATAAAAAATGCACATTTCCAAGCCCATGGTGTCATTCATTTCAGACCGTAAAAAGTGCATAATGATAAAGGCAATTTCTGACTTAACCGCCGGCCTGCATGCATTTAGAGAGCTCTGGTGACATGGTCCCATGCCGGGTCACATTATTAATGGATAATTTAATATTTCCCATCTCCAAGGTGGGAGGGAGGGAATTTGACAAAATTACGAATGACGGTCATTTTGGTCATGAGAAAAGCCTTCCAGCTGAATTTCGGTTTTACTTTAAATCATGTAACCAACCCGTAGATGAGGATAAGCGGTTTTTGGTGGCATCAAGCCATACGGCCAGCCGGCAGATGTAACCATTCCATCGCGGTGGTCATTAATCAAGAATTTATCTGGCCTGTAAAAAACTACAAATTTTATATGAACATGAGACCATGCAGAGAAACTCTAGTTAAGGTGTCACCACAACTGTGCTGGTAGGTAGGGAGGGATTGTGGGTGCATCGCTATATACAACGCTGCAATTTCCTCCAGTCAGGAGGGTTTCATACGTGAGATTCTCCCTTTGTCAGTCTTGCGTATGCTACTGAAAATCAACCTGAATTATCTGTCTGTCTGTCCCTCGCTCGTAGTGTTTAAGTGGTGTCTCTCCTCGATATGGAAACTGACACGTACGCGGTAAACCTTTGATGCTGGCTGCTCGGTTACGGTAACTCAAATCTCCCTCGGTGTTTTATCCCTGTGTTATGATAATAATGTTTATAATCTCTACATGGATGTCTTTAACAGTTTCATTACTTCAGGAGACGTTGGTTTGATCGCTTAAATAAAATTGTGTCGATAATGTTTTACGGTGGCATCGCATCACTAGTCCCTTCCAACCCTTTGCGCATTATAAATGCAGGTATAATTAGTCCACATAAATGGTTGTGCACCACAGAGTTAGTGTTCCCCTCTTCTGTTTGTTTTGCAGTGGTCCTGCATGCCTTTGTATAATCATTTTGCGGAATATTTTGTATTCCTTCCAGGATGTATAATTATACACGGTATAAATGAAAATGGGTGGGAGAAATAAAAACAGTTGTTTTATATCATATTGCTTGGATATAATAAATATGAAATTTCATAATTTTCTTTCCTAAAGATTGCAAATACAGGACTGTAATTTTTGCTCTTTGTAAAGGCTATTTCTTATTATTTGCAATGCTTTTGTATCAAACATGCATTTATTCTGATATATTCATGGTTTAAATGCAAATTTTCGTTTATTCCAAACTTTAATTTTAAATTTCCAAAAATTAAATTAAATGCAATATTTGAGCGTTAAAACTTTAGTGGAGACAGACTTTTGTGAGTCTGTCCAACCACCCGGTAAGTCTGCTCCTCCTCTGCGATTCAAGGCAGCCATCGGGGAATGTAACCCCCCGGCAGGTCAATATAGTCTCGGTATGACTGTTAATGAAATTTAAGAAATAAGAATTGTGCACAAAATCTAATTTGAAGTTTCGATATAATTTAAATTTGATATTATCTTTCGTAATTTGTGCAGTCCCATTATTTAGCCTCCGATGCTTTCTTTGAAACGTTCAGTTCAACGTGTGTCGTGTTGCAATAGCTGTAAGTAATAAGCAGACCTTGTATCATGTCATCTCTAAAATGTATTTGTTTCACTTCTCGTGATTCAAGTCTATTCTTTAGCTCTTTCATTTTTGTTTGTTTGTATGTCTGTCCGTTTGAAGATATGTTTGACTGTCTGTCTATTTGTTTGTTTCTATGTTTATAAATTTATAGGGGTTTTTCCCCTTTATTTATTTATTTTTTATTTGTTTAATTTCTTATTTAAATATTTAGTTAATTAAGTCTAATTATTTTATAAGAGAGCAAAGAAACATTTATTTGAGTATGTAAATTAGTGTGGACCGTGGTCCCCTCTTCTTTAAAGTTTTAAGTTTTCCCTGTTCTCTGATGGTTATAAGGCTCAATTATGAAAATGATATCAGTAGGCAAAATAAACATAACATTGTGAATATTGCTATCGTGTGAACATAAATATATACAAATTGAAGCAATAGAAATTCTGTTTTATACTTATCAGTAAACTTTGTCTTTTTATACTGAGGGAGTTCAGTTTTATAGAATACCCTCATGTGAATTAAACTACTGTTAGTGTATGTCTGAAGTATACATATGTGCATAGTTATCTAATTAAGCTAATTAACTAAGTGTGATTCAAGTTGTATAAATAAGCTAATTAACTAATTGTGATTCAAGATATTCTAGCTTTGTCTCATTCCTTCTAACTATAGCTTTATCAATATGCTATATACACGCTGTCAACATGCTATCTACACACTATCAACTTGCTATCTACACACTATCAACTTGCTATCTACGATCTATCAACATGATATTTCTACACTATCTATATGCTATCTACATTCTATCAACAGGATATCTAGACACTATCAACATGCTATCTGCATACTATCAACATGCTCTCTAGATACTATCAACATGCTAAATACTATCACATACATTCTATACACTATGAACATACAATCTACACACTTTGAACATACATTCTACACACTATAAACATGTTAGCTAAACTATCTACATGCTCTCTAAACACTACAGTACGCTATCCATGTGCAATACACACTGTCAACATGAAAAAATGTAACGGTAAATTAAATGCCTAATTCCTTATCACAGAGAGACAAAATTATCCCTGTTTGGAAAGTTATTTTTTTCTGAACTTAGTGACAGGCTGGAGTTTTAAGTTTAGGTTACCTGAAGTGGGTTTTTTTTTGGGGGGGGGAACTGGCAGGATGGGTACCATATCAACCTTAACTATTCAAAAATGGTTACTTGGTTCCCTGCCACCTCAATATTTCATCTCAAAATAAATTCTTAGCACCAAAAAACACTACAAAAAAATGCATAGACACTTAGCTATGTCATGTTCTGGTAACTAGTCATCTTATGTGGCTCTATGGTTGACCTTCAGTTTACAAATATGTTAATTGCTGCCAATCAGTCTTCCAGACTAGGATCATGGTAAAGTAATCACATATCCTATGGCATGATAAGAAATTTATATCAGGTTCAATTGGAGGCCAAGGTTTATAGCTAAATTCACAATTCAATTGGGTTACATATATTATAATGTTGTATAATATTGTATAAATATACAATGTTATGTAATGATATGACAATCAAAAGATTGTCACAGAGCATATTGGCGAGCAAACATATAAAAATGTTTTGTTCTATGTCATGCTGTTAGATAAGCCTGTCAATTCTCTAGAGAATAATTAGGTCAGAAAGCAATTAAATCCTCTGGATAGTTTTTTTATTAACTGTTTTGACAATATTTCCTCCGCCTCTCCCGCGAGTTGAAAGGCGGCATGATTTTACCTTCCGGGGGGAGTCCCAGAACCCGTCCCTATACTGCAGCAGCGTCGGTCGTACACCTGAGACGGGAGAGCGGTACTAATTAAAGTGGATCGTGGCTCTAACGTAGATGAAGGTGTCATTGATCGCCGGGCGAATGCAAAGTGGGGGTCACGGCTCCCCCGGACGTCAGGTCGTAACGTCGTTGTGTCCAGTCATTATTGACTAGCGCGAGCGTGATTGGGATTTAGCATTGTGGGGGAGGGGCGTTTACCCGCTGGTATAGGTACGGGGGTGGTATAGGTACGGGGGAATATGCATACACGAAGACAAATTTCAGTGGTATAGTGTTTTAATGTTACAATGTAGTCCTGTAGATCAATGACTTTGTCTTGAGTGTTGTATGCGGTGAGAATTTTGGAACTTTGTGTTACAGGGCTTGCCAGATATCTCCGAAGCTCGATGCAGAGACAAGAGTACGCTTGAACTTGTTGGCGATCCAATGTTCCTGTCCACAAAATAAACCATGTAGCATGCAGTAACTTTCTAGATCTTCCCACAGCCGTATATTTAACAACAAGCTTGCATGCGGTATTGAAGCCGGAATAAATGCAGCAGTTATTACATCATATTCAACTTCAAGGCTTTATTAAGTCTATTCCATCTATTGAACAGAGGTGGGTCACGTCACATTCCACTTAAATTGTTATCTAAAATCGGAAATATTCTGTTATTTTTGCCTCCTATAAACATAAATTCAGATCCTCCTATTCCGCGCCCGGGTGTCCGACCACGAACGATAAGACTGGGGGGGCGTTGGACCGGTCCAAGAGGGCAGAAGGTTATTCCCATTTTTTGAAGAGAATTGTGTGATTCAATATGCCCCCGAACGGTTATGAAGACAAACTTTCGCAAGCTCCTTTCTGAGTACATTCTCACTGCACTTTATTTGTATCACTAATCAAGTTAATTCAACATTATTCGCACCATGCGTTATAGCGTAAAAAAGCAGTGTTGCGTTTCCAAGATGGCGGGCTACAAATCATCAGGAAACAGGAGATAATTTTACTGGGTTTGTTTTTCAAGTAACCTTCTAAATGAAACATCGTAAACATAATGAGACCAACCTAATGTTAACTAACTGCCAGTAAACTTAGTACAGTCGATGTAGTAGTATAGTACACTACTCCATTGTGAATTAATCAATGGATCAACTCTCCAGAGCAGAACTACATCAAGAGACGTTGCAGGATTCATTTCGAAAACATATAATACGAGAATAATTTGTTGCACGCTGCTCGAACGTTGATTGACAAGGCTCGTTTGTTATAAAGTAGCGAACTAGCTACCTAACTGCTTTACTAATGGGCAGCGAATGTGGAAAGTATTTTTACTTGACCTCTTGCTGATGTTCTAAGTTCTTGAAACCACTTAATCCACAGAACTATAGCCATGCAGTTGTAAGTGAATGTAGTCTCTTAGACAAAAAAAAAAAGACGACTTTAAAGAAATTTAGTTATTACCAATGCACCATTTGGTTCAGTATAACTGTATTGTGGAGAAAACAAACCCCATTTGTCCTTATATGCAAATCAGGGTTTGGTTGTATTAATACGTATATCCCTGATTATTGGTTTCACAATGCATGCATACATGAAGTCAAATCCTACAAATATAATATTGAGCTTAGTTGGATAATTCCTTTGCCAGTGTAGACCACACATGTTTTGCCCAATTGTGGAAATAATTGATTGACTTGACACCACTATAGTTCACTAAATGACATAGTTCTTATTTGGTTACATGCCATAATTCTTATTTTGTTACATGCAATAGTTCTTATTTTGTTACATGCCATAGTTCTTATTTGGTTACATGCCATAATTCTTATGTGGTTACATGCCATAAATCTTATGTGGTTGCATGGCATGCCATATGATTCTTATTTGGGTACATGCCATAGCTCTTATTTTGTTACATGCCATAGTTCTTATTTGATTACTTGCCATGTTACTATCTTTTCAACCCTCAGCCCAATGGTAGGCCGGATTTGTTTGTTCAATGACTCAAATCACACAACACGATTAACTCCGTGAAAGTGTTGGTGTGACTGAGTGAATGTCGGTCAGTTGTGCGAACAGCTGCACCAGCCGGCCGACCAACCTTGTCACGACCGTGAGAAAGTACCCATTGGCTACTCATTACGTATTCTGGCTAGATTTATCTAGGGATGTCACATGGGTAATTAATTTCTGTAAGTTACACTTAAATTGTTTATTCTGGTATGCGTGGTAACGGTGAGTTACACTGGCAAACAGGTATATTTTACGTTATCAGTGGTGTTTGGTCGGGCACGACAATGCATACTGGCAGAGGGGGTGGCCATTTATCCCCTGAGAGCAGACCAATGTCAATACCATGATGATGTATGGAACAATATGAACTTTTCTAGCTCTACTTTAAAGTTGAAACTGTGCCGGAGCCAGAGAAGAACGAAATATTCACAGGGGAGGGATCTTCTGTATCGGCATCAACATGTAAATTTTAGGCTAATTATGGATAATTATGCGTTCACTGCAATGCATATTTCGGCATTCGTGACACAATGCGTTCTGCGTTGTGTTAGCTTACTAAATTTGGTCAAGCTTGCTTCCAGAAAACATCCCCCACTTTGGAGCTCGGGTGTAAACAAAGCTTCAACTTTGTTAATTTAGTTAAATACTCGGTTGACTGGTATCAAGTCCTGGAGGTATAAGTATACCTGACTATCGACATTCATACTCCCTGTGAATGTCAGCAGGGAATCATAGCATGCGCGCAAATCAGACTACTGCACATCGTCAGTTAATAACCTTACATTAATGTTAGGAATGTTGTCACTGGTCGGTCGCCATTGTGAGTATGCGACATAGCGACTAAATTCCTGCATGCCGGTTGGTGCGACAAACTGCCGATACCGTGCTGATATCATGCGGAGGACAAGGGTCCAGCGTAGCTAGGCATCCCTCAATATCACAAAGTAGTACTCAGCGCTGCTGCAGTTCAGTATCCATAGACATACATAGACTCTAAGTTGAAGTTCCTACATTAACATTCCTAGTTTCCCCTTGGAAATGTGTTTTGGAAGGTCATGGCACGCAACAATCCGTGCCATCTTTCACGACAATACGTAGATAAAATCACAACCTATAGGCTAGTAGGCTATGCAGTCTGACCGTAACGTACAGCTAGTACGAGTACTCAAACAAGCATGGCCACGCACTCACCTCCAGTTTTCATTACACATGTCATTCGATCCACGCTGGGTAAACGTTGCCATCTTCACCATCGGGTTTTAGTACGCAAGGTAGATGGCCTTTCCACCGTGTCCACGTACAGTATGCCTGTAAGAGGCCAGTCTCTCGACGTCCTAACACGTCACCGGGGTAACTCAAAACCGCCATTTTTTTTATACCGACCGTTGAAGTGGCTTTCAAGACGCTCCGTTACAATTACAGTTTTGAGTTTTATTCTCTTGAAAAGACGTCATAAGTAGCAATCTCGTGCGGGATATGTAGAGACTTGAGGATCGTCCGTGCGGTGTGATGGAGAGAAATAGCAGCCTCGATCGTCTGTAAAATCTACGAAGGGAACCAGATACCTGAGGCTGTTAAGCTGATACATTGAATAATAAAGGATACATATGATGCGCACAGCTGATACATTGAATAATAAAGGATACATATGATGTGCACAGCTAATACATTGAATAATAAAGGATACATATTATGTGCACAGCCGAGCATTTGGCACAAGAAATAAAAAAAAAGTTGTACGTAAATGGGTGGATCTATAGTAGACAATAAAATTGTTAAACGTTAACTTCAATTTTAGTAATAAGAGTCGCTACATGATAGAATTAGTCAGCAATGACGTCATTTTGTAGCATTTTATACATTATTTTCTTCTTGTTGCTTATAGTTTCGACTTCTGTAACGTTTGAACCATTTTATTTAACCATTTTTAATTAGTTGGCAGATTAATTAATCACTTTGTTTATAGAGATGATGATCTATAATATGATCTTGTCAATCACAGTGTAGAAACAATTTGGATTAGTACTATGTATAATGCCTTAATTGTGCAATATCAATCTTAACACCATGTATTATTCTGCCGGAGCTAGAAACATATATCTTTGTAGGATACCTCTTTCACAGATCTGTTCCCCCCCTAACCTAACCCTATATTTATCGATTTATTCTCACCTTCAAGTCTCCTTCAGACAGAATGCTGTCGTTTTGGTCAACGTCTAGAAAGCAAATAGATTTTGTTTTAGCGGCTGCATTATAAGGACGGCAAATTACCCTACAGATAAACTTGTTGATTATTATTAGCAGCGGTTTATGGTCCTAGTTAAAGAATGATTCAATTGTCCACTATAGTATCAATGTGGTAAATGTGTGAGTATATATATATATATGTATATATATAAACATATAAATATCAACAGTTTGTATTCATTCATCCTGATGTGACTGGTGTGAAATAAATCACAAATTAATGCAATGAAATCCAGAGTTTGTATTTTCATCATTCCCCTCCCTCGCGTGCCTCGTTAGCTTTTCACCCTGGGTACCTTGAATTGGTCTAATATTTCCATTTGACAAGAGTCTGCACTGCCACTTTGTCTTTGTGATTCGGCTTGATGAGAGTTTTGAGATGGAGAAGAAAAAAAAGAATCTTTCTAAGGAAAACATTTAGTTTGAATTAATTAAAGTTGCTGAAACTATTATGATGGGTTTATTCTTCTTTGCCATACTCTGGCCTCCGATATTCGATGTAAAGACAGTTCTTTTGACAATAAATCAAGATCCTGAGTGTCTCGTATTCAAAGTTAATTCTGATATATTTTTACTTTCGTATCATATACCTTCCCAAGGTCTAGCTCAAGTATATATTAATTTTTGCGATGTGGAAACATGATCCTGGATAGGGAAAGTAGATAAGCTGGAAATATGTTACATTTTTAATTAATCGTTTCTCATCCCGGGCCAGTCCATAGCACAAAAAATTAGGTCATTAAGACTATCCCCAGTAATAAACCTCCCTTGATTATAATTACCATTTTACTCAAGATCGCTGTGTGTGCTGACAATTAACCAACGACCAACTGGCTATTACTAGTTCCAGATGCATGTAAATCAAATTGTGGTGTCATTGGGACTTCAAATAGGTCATAAGACTGTCTCTCTAGAAGGTTCATGGATTTATCAATGGGATCAGTGGGATTCTTCACATCATGTTTGTGATGTCATAGCCTTCTTGGGTGATTTAGTCTGTTATTGCCCTGCAGTCGGTCCAGTATTTTGAAATAGTACGGCAGCGGCTAAAATATCATCGCATGCTAAACTTTCGTACTTCAACAATAATTATACAATATATATAGTATAAATAGTCACCTGATAGAAAAAAGAAATACATTAAGATTTCTACTACCACTGGCATGTCTGTCATGTCATTGCTGACTTGCTTCAAGTAATTTTGCACCACAACTGCTCTATAAATGGGTATGCAACCACAATTAATTGCTCCATTGATTTACACACTCATTTTGTTACTTCATGTGACAGCCACAGACATTTAGAAGGAGACAACAGATATATGGCTCCACTCTTATGAAAGCTGACATCTTGCACAGTCATGGAACTTACAACTTTCCATGAGGACTGTTTACATTTTGAGCTAGGAGAGGAGAAAGTTTACGACAGTACACCCAAGCCCTAAGAACTGCTTCGGACGATCAATTCTTACATATCTGCCACAAATTACTAAAAGTGTTTAAATCGTCTTAAATCCTCCCAATTTTCACACCATCTGTACTTTAATTTATACTCTACGACATCCAATCATCAAAAGATATGATGATCTCTGCTAACATTCGGTAAAATTCAACCAAAAAAAAAATTGCCCTTTTCCCGACTGGTGAACTTTTGGGGCGGAGGAACATTAATCTAATTGTGGTTGTATACCCATAATTGACTTCCCACACTCATTTTTATTTAGCCTTGTAGAGAAGTTCACATCTGACATAATGGCACCCATCATATGAAACTTGTCATCTTGGGACAGTCATGGACAGTATTTCCATACCATGACAGTTTAGATTTTAAGCTAGGAGGAGAAATTTATTACAATAGTCGGCTACACCCTACCCTCTAAGAACTGATTTTGTATTCCCACATATCTGCAATAAACTAAAAGCGTTGAAATCGCTACAGATAAACAGTTGTAGACAAACATCCTTAATTAATAAAAATAAAAAAAACTATCACCAAGTAATGTGGCGCTGTTTCTGTATTATTATTCGGGCGAACGTCGTTAGTGTTGTTTTTAACATACTCCGAAAGCTCAGAGTCAAAGCGCGATCATGTCGGGAATAACAAATACTGCTTGACTAAATAAACTTATATATATATTAGTACAATACAAATTGAGTACTTTGCCCAGCTGCCCCGCCTCCATAACTTTTCAAAAAGGCCCGGACAGTCAATAATGGACCCCAATCAAACCGTTCGTGCGCCGTTGTGGTGGAACCCCGTCGTGTAAATACTAATCCACTTGACTCAATCCCGATCACCATAGAACCAGTATAGATAGTTTGTAGACATCATTGACCACTGGTATACAACTATCGTATTATAGTAAGGATAATAAGGATCAGAAAAGACAATGTCCGACTCAAAAAGGATCCTGAACCACAAATACCCTAAATTCTACCATTATCGGAAAAATAAGCATCGATACCGTACCATTCTTGAAGGGATTCACTCTACTAGCATACACCCAAGACTCGGCAGTGCAAGTCATTCCACTAGTCATCTACCAGAAGTGTGAAAAAAGTACCGTACTTTCTGCTATCTAACCCTGGAAACTAAATCCTTGCGAAGCTTAAGACATTTGGTACGCCATTATTGTGGGCCATGAAACGTCAGCATGATCAAAACCATGGACAATTTTAAAGACTCCTGCAAAAGATCACCACGAAGACGTTCCAATGGTAGTACAGATGTAACAAAGTTGCCCAGTTGCCCTCCTCTGAATACGCTCAAGAATAAACCTATCCTTAGCCAAATATGGATTCCATGCCTGAACAGCATACTCCAGATGAGGCCTAATCATCTATTTATACAATGATCTAAGAACAATGTCCCGGTGTGAAATTTCGCCTCATCAACCCTAAAATCCAATTTGCCCTCCTGGCAGATGCGACACTCTGCTCAGATGGTTTTTATTTAATGAAGAATCCAAATAGATACCGAGATCTTTCTCCCGGCTGATCGAACTATACTCCTCCAAATTTCTACCGTCAGACCTTCCTAATTATTACTAATATGCATAACATTACAGTTAAAAATTTAATTTTAATTTATTTGACAGTAGCATGATCTCAACAATAACCGCAATCTAAAAAAATACGACTGAGGGCGTTGAGGGTTATTGTTTTTAACAAGTCTCGGGAGAGCTTGTTTACTGTGCTCATGCGCGTCATTCCCCATGGTGATATATTGGCGCATTACTCAGCGTATTTAGTTGAAAGGTATTCTATTGTGTAAATTACCACCACTGTGACAGTGCAAATTGAAATTCCATTTGTCTCACTCACTTCCTCTCGTGCGAGAGAGAGGCAGCAGTTTCCTCTGTATTTTCTGTCTGCTTATCTCCCTCCATAGCAACGCCGTGACAAATGCCAGAAGACGTAAAACTAATAGGAGTACTCTGTTGTTATCTGCGTGCATAATCACTTTGATATCTGCGTTACCCTAGTTTAATTGTTCGTTTTATGTTATAGTTGAACATGTTTTACAACTTACTCATCCTGGTTATCATCCTGGTAATATCGTCCTTATATTTAAATCGTTCTCAATGATTAATTAATGGAGAAACGATCCAGGATTTAACCATAAAGATACGTGATGCAGGACGATGGACCTACTGTTAGTTACTCCCTAAACTGGGGGAGGGGGAATTGCAAACGGCAAACCCGTTTATAAAAATGGGAGTCTCAGCAATAATCGACAAATGTCGGTTACCGGTATTTAATAAAGACTATTCCCTATTACGACACGCCGGATTCAGTCCTAACCACTCATTCGAAACGGTTAAAGGCCATGTGTTGAAAATAGGAAATAGGCCTAATTGGTTGGTTTTATATTTCTTGACCTCCGTAAAGCTATTGAATGATCTTGTATATAAATCACGGTGACATTTTTAAAAAAAAATAAGTGTAGTTATTTTTCTCGAAGGAGCCAGAACATGAGCTACATCATGTGTATCTAATAGAAAGCAACGTGGATAACAAGTGAATGGAGTCTAATCTGATTATGTAGGTGTCATCCGTGGTGTACCACAGGGCCCGGTCAATACTCGACCCCGTTACTTTTTCTCATTTCTATCCATGATATTGATTTATGTCTTACGCATTATTCAACGGACGACACCACTTGTCATGTTGTATACTAGGTTAACACAGTGGAAAATTAAATTATGACATGAAGGGCATTTATGACTGGTGTATAAAAATCAAAATAGTTATTACTGTTGATAAACACTGAATCAATGCCGATTCGCTCCAACACAACGAGGCGTTGGCTATTTCAGAATAAACCTAAATGATTTCAATGTTCAAACTAAACACAAATGCAGATAAATTGTTGGGCTATTAAACAATCGTTTTAGTAGGCTACTTTTTAAATGGAAACCGCAATTAATGGGAAATAAATTTCTCGCTCTACCGAGGCGAATTAAATTAAGCCAAGTAGTTTTTTATGTTTTAACTGGAATCACGCAACCACTCGCAATCACCTTCTCAGTATCTCTGTCGTAACGCACAACCAGTGCTGAATCCCAAGTCACTAGAGGTGTAATGCCGACACCGATATATCAAAACCGGCCTCAGCTTACATTCTTTTTTATCTCGGGAACTAGTGATATATTCAAATGATTCAAGAATGTTAGAAAGACATTATATATATTTTTTTCAATTGCAACCCGTGCCGGATGACTGACTTTTAAAGAGTTTGTATCAAAACAATGATATAGGCCTATATAGTAATCTCTCACAATGGGCACCTTCGCTTTACATCTAACCAAAATTGTCCCGCAGAAGAAGAAAAATCCACAGGGGAATTTTTAAACACAAATTGATGGCATATACGGCCGTCCATTCGGACCCTTTCCAGAGCAAAGTCCTGATTTGTTTTATTACTATTTTGATTGTCCAGAGGGGAGGCGCTTCTGCGGACGCCCTAGTATTTTTACAATACCGTACAGTTTTTTTTCTTTACTAGAGGGTGCGTTTTCATCTGAGATTTCAATAGGTGAGTACTGAAGGAATATCAGAATCAAAACATTGAACGAAGACAGCGCCCTCTAAATACGCCAATCATACGACACTATAATTACGCCGGATAACGGATATGTTTTGAAAATGGCGACGGGAATGAGAAGGGGCTGAAACTATTAGGATCCATAAAAAACATATAGTTAGCGAATCGTGCAGAGAGCGCAGGGCCCGCATTGCTTCTCGGCCTTTTGGCTAAGATCATTATGTAGTATATGTAGTGTTAAGGCCCGCCCGTACTGGTTAATGGTGGGGCATGTCTTCCAACAGAGCCATGCGCTGCACTTGAGGCACTACACCCGCCCAATGATTTTTAGCAGCACTCCCATCGAAATAGAATTGGGGCTGAGAAGTGGGTCAGTGGGCTTTTGAAGCCGTGACATATATGCTGCCGTTGATTGGTTTAAATCCCAGGTTCTTTCATGGGAGGGTTTTCTTAAAAACCAGGGTCCGCTTCATGACCCTCCGGTAGGGATGTCATTCATTATCTTTGAGTAAATTCGACTGTATGATCCGAGTTAATTAAATGACATCAGTAGGATATGCAGTTTGAGCAGGTTAAACACACTTTCTTACGCTTCCTATTGATGCACTAAAAGTTACTAATTAATTAATTAATTAATTAATTAAGTTCATGTCTATCTGGCACCAGTTTTTGTTAGAGTGTGAACACCCACCATACGAATAAATGGTATACTGCAATGTCTCCGCATAATTACCGTGTTTTACTACTACCCCTGACGAATTGCGCATGCAGTATATAGTGTTCAGATGAGGGCCTATTTTGAATGCATTTGTACCATTTGATTTGATTTGTAGGACACAGAGCCGACAGCCTGACGAGTAAAAACACAACATCATGATTACGTGATTTTATGGGTAGTTTCAGTTTGTTTCTCTTTAACATCCTCTTCGGGGAAACTTGGTATTCAAGCGACTTTTAAAATGGTAATACATACATAATTAGTATAAACGGTAAATAGATATGCGAACTTAACACTGAGAACAACGAGAGAAATACCATCAGTTTTTAGTCCCAAAGCGCCTGCCATATAAATGCCAGTGTTTGTCAGTGTTGACTTGAGAGGAGGTCAAAAAGTAACGGCGCGAAAACACGAACAACAAACAGACTACAAATAACTGAGCGAGAACATGAATGATGTAACATACTTGCCATGGACGTACAGACTTTTACACAGTATAGTATAGTAGTATAGTATAGTACTGTATAGTAGTATAGTTATAGTATAGTTATTAGTAGTATAGTACTGTATAGTACTAGTAGTATAGTCGTATAATATAGATAATAAGGATCAGAAAGGACTATGTCCTCATAAAGGATCCTGAACCACAAAAACCCTAAATTCTACCAATAAAATTGTTCGTACGAAGTGAGCGCAGCAGAGCACCACAAAAACAACCTTGTTGCCGCCATTACTTAGTACTATTTTATATATTCCATACCAATTCATCGACTCGGTTAGAATAGGATTGAGCGCAATTTAAACACGAACAGTGAGGATGGTCGTAGGTGTAGGACTAAACTACTAGTAGTAGTACAATAGGCTAGCTCACGCTAGCAGGCAATTGAAAGCGAAAGTGTCGAAATGTTAGGTATCCAATCGAGCCCGAGTCAGGTTGCAAGTGAAGATGCAGAGGTGAGTTACGTTACGATCTGGTGTGAGTTTACGTAGGCTACAAATTTAGGCCTAGGTTTGGCATGCAGGCTACACTAGTAGTAGTACTACTACTAAGTACTAGTAATAGTACAACTCTCTCAGGACAGTAGTCGGTCGTTTAATTAAACTTAGTGTCAACAGTCACTTTAGTACTAATACTAATAGTAGTATTAATACTATACAGTACTACTAGTAGTAGTACTAGTACTACTAGTATTACAACGAAGTTACAAGCAGGTAGCACTATAACTGTACTGAGTCTAGGCTAAGAATAGGCCTCCGCATTTGAAGTTTTGTAGACTAAGTTAGGCATAGGCAACTGTGTGCGAGGTAGGCAGCTGCATAGTTTAGTTTAGTTTAGTTTAGTATATTAAGGGTTCAGGAAGCCTCATACGCTCATGTAGAAACCCCTGTCCAGGTTGTGATCGCGGATGAACTCCGGCTTTAACAAGTCTTCTCTTTTCGACCCAGTGTCCATGAGGTATAGGTTACACTGGACTGACTAGCATGTTTATGCATATGTTGTTAGTTCAATGGCTTAGAATGTGTGATTGTTACACAAATCTAGATTAATCAACCAATAAGAAAACGAAAATTACATTAATTACATTGTTTTTGAAGTTCATTTGTAGCAACATTGTTATGTACTCTTGCGTTATTAAATACCTTCGAGAAACGGCCGAACTCATCAATGAATTTCACGTTTACTGCCATTTTGAATGTCAGCAAAGCGTACTACCTCTTCCCATGACTTCTTCGACAGTTGACCTCTTTCGCATGCCTTGAACTGAGTTTTATTTCGTAGCTTAATTTCCTACTGATGTTGTCACGTTGAACAGTGCAGTCTTGTTGTACGGGGTAGTCTTTCATTTTGTTGCGTGGGCTGAACTGGTCAACAAACGGAGGCGAATGTACACTTTTGGGGAAAACTGGTAATGCATAATATAGTATAGTAGGCCTATAGATAATAAGGGTCAGAAAGGACAGTGTCCCATAAACGATCCTGAACCACAAATGCCCTAAAGTCTACCAATGTCAGAAAAATAAGCATCAATACCATTCAAGAAGGCATTGACACTACTAGCATACACCAATGACTCTGGCAAGTCATTTCACTCATCTATCAACTCTCTGTGAAAAGAAGTACTTTATGCTATCTAACCTGGAAAAATCCTTACGAAGCTTAAGACTATGACCTCTGGTACAATTATTGTCCAATTAAAAAGATCATCCCAATGTAGTAAGTTTCAGATGTAACAGTCGCTGATCATAAGACAGGGAACTAATAGAACTGATAAATTTCGTTGCCCTCCTCTGAATACGCTCAAGAATAAACCTATCCTAAAGTAAAATACATGGATTCCATACCTGAACAGCATAATACTAACAGAGGTATTGGGGGTGGTGTATTGTTATATGTTAAGTGTACTTTGGATAGTTTTGAGAGAAATGATTTACAAGGTGACTTTACTAATTCTGTCTGGTGTGAAATTCCCGCTGGTCGGGACGTTAGGTCATCTTTGGTTATTGGCGTTGTCTACCGTTCTCCTAATAGTACTTGTGATAATGATATCTTGTTGTTTAACATTCTAAAAGGTGTGTCTA
>JAODAG010318764.1:0-11838 GCA_027574785.1 Orphnurgus asper | reverse complement strand
GTTGAAAGCTCAATTATCCAGAGGTTTGGTATTTTGAACAAAAGTGACCCAATTTTTATAAAGCCGCATATACGGTAGGATATTTACGGTAATTGTAGACTAAGGGACGAAGTTATTTAATGAATGTCCCCCTACAATTTTGTTTGGAGGTACGTGCCTCACTACGGTATGTGTTATCTAGACAGACAGCTGACTGGCCGAGGTTGTGTTGCGAAATGTTTTTGGTACTCGTGGCGTTAACTTTTCGTGGCATACGGAGTGGACGCATGATTTTGCGGAGAAGGGCTTTCGGCCGGCCATGGACCGAAATAGTGGAGGTAGACGAAACCGCGTCCCGAGGAACCCCCACCCCCCCCCCTTTGAATCATTACAGTTTGAGCCCACTGAAACAGTGGAGATCATGACCACCCTAATAGGTCAATATCGAAAAGTCTAATATTTCCATGTGTTAAGGTTCTCCAACGGAGGACTCCTAATATTAAAACTAAATGTAATGATATAACTGATATTTTTCCGTAAATTTTATGCGTTTTTTCATGGCAATATAGTAGACGGAATTGTACGTTTCAGTTTCTGCCATAGGCTATTAGTTAGGGAGGGGAGCTGGTTTGTTTCCCTTACCTAGTACCGCCCATACGCTAAAGACTCCTCCCTAGAAACCTCTACCCCACCGTCCCTGCTAACAGGAATATCTCCTTCCAAACTGTATATCAAGTTAATGTATATAATATTATACGAAAGTAACGAAATATATATAGATCCAGGGTCTTGATTGAAATGCAACCCTGGAAGAGCGAAATACCATATCCTGGTGCGACTCAACCATTGTATTTCAAGGGAGCAACTGTCTTGACAATATTTCTTATTTTCCAATATCTAGTAAAAGCTCCAACAGTCTAAAAAAAGGTACATAAAACTACATGAAGCAAAATACATATATATTTATATATATATATATATATATCATATTCTGCAACTGAAATGAAAATATTATTGCTCTAGAATTTAATGTAATGAAAGTATAGACTCTACCAAGTCAAAGGATGTTCACTAGACACGTGCTAATTTGGCGCGCGCTCGCGAAGTAAACAACACTTGCTTGGTACGTAACCGCACGGATCTCTTGGTATTGGTTCCACGACGTGACACCCAGGACCGGTGGTGTCGGCAAAACATGACACTTGAGCTTTTCTCGATTTGACTAACCAACTTTTGACCTAGGACTATAGCATTTTTACAACGTTGGCATCATATCGGAGGTTTCACGAATAGGCTACTACTTGTAGGTTTTGTAAACTTGATCCTAGCCTAAGGATTTGGCGTCTTGTCGTAGAAATCTAACTAATTCAGTAATAGATACGGCGTAGTACTTTTTATAGTAATTAGTATATATACTCCGTTAGTACCCAGGCCTAGCCAAACTGTATTGTGTAACTCACTGACTGTTTGTTTGGTTTCGTGGTAGCAATTAATTGTAGAATTAACTTAGTAGGCCTACAAGTTACAACCAATGCCAGGCTAGGCTACAGCTAGATTATACTGGAAGTGAAACCTTGTGGAAGACGCCACTCATCCGACACAACATATACAGAGATTCTGTGAGATTTTCTCTTTCACTCAGTTTCAGAAACAAAAATGGCCTTACAACCAAATCAGAACCAGCAGCTCACGTTAGGTAAGAATACGTTTACTTTTTAGTTAATGTAATTTAAAATTAATAAACATAACAGTCTTAAGTTACAGTAGTATAGTATTCAAATATTACCAGTTATATACTGGTTAGGGCTTGGCCTAGTCTAACAGAAGTAGTACTACTACTAGTAGTATAATATAAGTTATAAGTATAGCATAATCTAGTAGTAGGCAGGAAGTATTTGCAAGCTTTCAAACTTGGGTGGGAATGACTGCTCTAACCAAGTAACTGACATAGTCATTCCAAGTGTAAACTGGTTACGTGATTCTCCATATTAATTATTAATCTTACTTAAGTATTAATCTTAAGTTAATACTAACCCCATTCCATATGCCATACCTTGATCTCTGTGACTAGTTTGACAAGTTAACATAAATAAACATAATTAACATAAATTTAATCATAAATAAATTCACCTTTTTGCAGACAGTGGACAGGAAAGTGGTTTCATGACATTCTTAAAGTCAATGCCCAAGGTAAGTAGTTTCCTCTTTCAGACCTTGTCCAGTTACTAAACCAGTTTTGTCCTATTTTTTGGGACGTGATTATTTCTTTAAAATTTTATCAAGATTTGAAGAAGCATAGTTGAACTAGGAGCACGCAAAATTATGCTTGGATCTGTCGTCGGAAAATTTATAGTGTTTTCTTTCAGTCAGTTCGTATTGACATGAATGGAGTCGTTAATTAATCTATGGGAATCCTTTGCTTGCCTAAGATGAATGCAATATGTACTGAGAAGTGCCCTACATGTTGAGGCTCCAAGTTGATAATCAAGAATGCTTGGACAGGGCTACAGTTAACAATCTGAGTCCTAAGACCATTTGTTTGTAAAATAAATATATTCTCTTCTCTAAACAGTAACACTGGTGTAATGCCATTGCATGCGTTCTAAAATAGTATCTTCTCGAAACTCATTTTTATAGCCAAGACCATGTAGGAATCTGCTGTAAAAATGAGGGTTCATTTGTGGTGTGGCATATGATCCAAATGCTTCACACATACTTGGTACCGTTAAATTTCTGGGTTTGCCTTAAAGGCATTCATTAGCATATTCGGTGCAATCATTCACCAAATTTCCCCTTTAAATTTGTTCACCCTCTTTTCTCCAGAAACCTGAAACGACCTTCAGAGTATTTGATCGTACGGTGAGTCGTGTTTAACTTTCTTTGCGCTGATATTTAAAAAATTGATCTTTAGAGAAACGTCTCCATTTATGTTTGCATTCTTTTCCCAATATTTCTTCTTCACCAAAGGTGCATATAGTGTTTTGTTATTAAATAATATTTCTACAGTTGTTTGTAATTGATAAAATTGCTCGTTAAATCATTTAACAAAAACTGCATATCTTGCAATTTAAATGTGCTCTTTCAGCTTCCAGTAATGATATTGAAAGAAAACAAAGGTTAGAGGTTAACAGTAAACCAACAGTAATGTTTTCCTTGGATCTACAGCTCATTTTTGCTTAAACATTTGTGAGTTTTACGCTTAAAAGATTTCATGTGGTTTCAAAACTTTGTAGATTGCAACCCTGTTGCCGGCTCTCGTACAGGCTGCACTGAAAAGCCAACGGTAAATTAATCTCGTCTAGAAGATCAAAGTTGATATCCTGACTTTAATACTCTACCTGACTCACATTAGGACTCGAGACTCGATAAACAAATAACGGCGAGTGCCACAAATTGCGACGACAGTCAGATATTAAGCTGACATCTTGAGGTTATAAAGACAGATTGCCATTCGCGGGGGTTAATGACGGTCTGCTCTAGTCACATTTTCTTGCATATAGGATTACTACACCGTCCATGGACCGGATGCCATCTTTACAGCAAAGGAAGTCTTTAAAACGATGGGGGTCATCAAGTTTCTGGGCTCAGGTAAACGACACCTGATGTCCTTTTCCTACGATAAAGTGAATATCTAATTCATGCCCCCCCCCCTCAAATCTGGAGAGTAGTTTGCTCAAGTCTTCTCGTAGTTACTGTAGAGTTACTGCTCATGTGTGTCATTAGAGTAGGTTTGTCGCAACATCGTTGCTTACATCCGTAACTTTTCCAACACATATATGTGTATCATGAAAAGTATAAGCGTCATGGGAATCGAGACGACAAATGAAGGTCTGTCGAGAAAGCAAAGGTCATAGCCAGGAAATTGAAGGGGGAGGGAGTAGCAGAGCGATCAAATAGCCAGAGAGTTTAAAGGGGGCGAGCGGAACTGTCCAAAATAGTCAACGTCCCTGTAAACATTCGTTTTTTTATCGGCACCAAAGTGGGGGCTGTGGTTTCCTCCCGCTGCTCTCCACCTGCTCTCCACCTGCCCATGTCCCTGCGAGACAGTACCACAGTCACCCTAATTGCTGCAATCTGACACGTTGGCCTTTCTTTGCCGTCTGCAGGTACCAAACAGGTCGAGTCTGTTTCTCTCAGCAAGATGAACTTTGAATCTCTGGTAAAAGACCTGCTCCTCGTCAGGAAGTACCGGGTCGAAGTCTATCAAAACAAAGCCACGGGGAGAAACGAGTGGTTTCTCGCTTATAAGGTAGGAGGAGGAGGAGATTATACAGGGACTGCATGGGCTTGTTTGAAACCATGAACCTGCCTTGGACCGGGCTCGTTTGAAACCACGAAGCTGCCATGGATTGGGCTCGTTTGAGACCATGAAGCTGTTTAGGATTACGTTTGTACCTCGCCTTCAAGCCCTTCAAAGGGGATCATAGTTTGAACATTTCGATAGCTGCTTGAAATTTGTAGGCTAATTTTTTTATTAACTCTCGCAAGCTAACGTAAAATCTATTTAAAAAATTGGTCTTAAAATGTTGTTGTAAAAGTTTTTGTAGATCATTGTGATTATTATGTAAGAATTGAAATCTTCAAATGTAGTATATATACAATTGTGTATGAATAGGGTAGGGGGTTGGCTAGTATCTACATACACTTGTACATATACTATATTTGAGGTAGTCTTCATGAAGTACATACCTGAAATCTGGCCAATCGGATATAAAGACTTGCTGAGAGGGAATTATTGAACAGAATGTAAGAAAAGTGTGAGAAAATGATTCTATTTTCCATTGTCACGTAATGTTTGCAAATTAATTTGGGGTTACGTGTTTCTCTTTCAAATGAACTAATGTTTTGAAGCTGTCTGGTAGGTGTGAAGTCTAGTCCCATGATGAATTGTCTTGACATATAAGCCTGTAGGGTAGGGATTTGTGGTTTAAATCAAGCTACTTTGAATAACATGACTTTTGGTGTGTTGTATGATATGCTATGGCTTTATGCATTCAATGGCCATAATTCATAGTCAGTAATTGTGATGGATCAAAATTTTGCTGGTCATCGCATGACTATGAGGTTTCTCTCAATATACAAAGCTTTCCCCTATTTGCCGGGCTTGACTTATTGCAAAGGGCTGCAATATAAGAGTCGGAATTTTTTTGACGTAAGATTGTGTGGTTCACGTTCTTTTCCACATCCCACTATAGGCATCTCCGGGAAACCTTACGCAGTTTGAGGAGATCCTCTTCGGCCACAACGACATGTCGACGTCGGCCAGCGTGATAGCAGTCAAATACATCAACGACGGCGGCGGCCAGAGGCTGGTCGGCGTCGGCTTTTGCGACGCCACCCTCCGAGAGCTGGGCGTCTGTGAATTTGTCGACAACGATCAGTTTTCCAACCTCGAGGTAAGAAGCCGTGAAAATTTGGCCCGCAAAAGGCCTATATGTAACGAAATCATCTTGGAATGGAAAAAGAAAAGAAAGAGATTGCAATTTAAGTTTTGAAAGTTTTGAAATGTAAGCTTTATACTCTGTATCCTTATACTCTGTATCCCTATACTCTGTATCCTATGTACTCTGTATCCAGTGTTCGATTTCCCCTATAGCGCATCGCAAAATGCGAACCAAAACGGCGACTTTGCGGCACGTCTCACAATTGCATCGCACAAGGTGCGAGGCAAAAATAAATGCAGGCATATGTTGTTATATATCGATCTATCAAAGTAGCGCCAAAATTTTGATAAAAGATACGTGTACAGTTCGGCAACTATCCGCATTGTTAGCTGTCATCCATCTAGCCACGAAACATAACTTTATAAAAGAAATATTGTACTTGTAGTTAAATCTTCAATGTGAAATAGGCTAGCCTACCAGTATGACTTAATGCTAAATTGCATAGTGTATACACGCATATTATTAACAGTTCGGTACATGCACTGCAATGCTAACTTGTATTAGTATAATGCACCACATAGCTGGGAGAAAAAGAACACCGGTACACAGGAGTGCGTAAGCATTCACGCGACGAACCGATATTTATTTTTTCTGCTAAGGAGTTTGTTCATACAATCGTAGTTCGTCTTTAAAAAAAATGCCAAACACTGCAGTCAATGAAGTTGATATATAAAAGTTTACCAACCATCAAACAAGAGTGTTTTTGCGAGCGCTAAATACAGAATTTGTTGGAATACTATCGAACGAACAAGAAATAGTTTGTAAAAGCAATTATGTATTTTATTTAAATATACTGTGACATGCTCTGTATAAGGATAGGGATTTTATTGCGGCACATTGCACATGGTACCTAACAACCGTAGGTATATAGGCAAAGTTGCCGATTGAAAACAATCATCGGTTTATCAACTAGTGACGTGCATACATAATGACGTGTATTCACATCTTTAATGACATGCATACATTCATTTTCATGTCAAAGCAGAAAACTTGTAATTATCGTACATATCTCTCATGTTGCCGTCACCAAAAAAGAAGCTGTTGGCAGTCAATATCATAAACTATGTCAGACTAATGCAGTTGCTAGCTGCCTGTATTGGTCGATGAATTCTACGTTTGCATTAAATTGTTTTAAACTACCTTGTCCAACCAGGCGTTAACCATTCAGCTCGGTCCACGAGAATGCCTGCTCCCCTCTGTGGACGTAACCGGTCCCGACGCCGCCAAGCTCCGGCAAATCATCGAGCGAGGAGGTCTCTTGGTGACGGAGAGGAAGAAGGGCGATTATTCCAACAAGGACGTCGCTCAGGATCTCAACCGACTCCTGAAATCGAAGAACGACGAGGCCGTGAATTCTGCATCTCTGGGTGAGCAGGAATCCTTTTTTTGGAGCCGCGGTAAAAAAAAAATAATTCCTTTCAAACTCGAATGAAGTAACCCTTTTCTCCCTAGGTATAACCCCCAGGGCTGGATATAAATGACAGCAACGGCAGCAATGGCCGTTGTATTATTTTTGTAGTGGCCTTTAATTGTGCCCTACGAAAATCACACTGTCCACGGCCACTGTCTTTTGGCCGCCGTTCCCTTTTGGCACTGAATCCGCGGACGCTTGTACACGGACAGCCGCACCATAGCATCATATATGAATAAAAAGCACGTTTCGTGAAACGTTATCGCCGCACCACTAACCATAAACCGCTTATTCGTGAACATACTTTAGGCCTATAGGTCTATACGTGTGTAAGAGTAACAACAATGATCTTGTCTTCATCTATCTGTACACGAAACACGAAAGCTGTCGGTTGCGCTTACACAAACTTTGACCGTAAAACTGTTATTTCACACGGGGATCAGCTGTCTTTGCTCGTTTTACTGTCAATTTACAGGCATGTGTACGGGTCAGCTGGTCCGGTAGATCGTTAACCCATGCAGCACATGATCATGCCTCGCAAATATCGGCTGAAATGAAAATATACTGCTGATATTCAGGTTGCAGCAACCAAGTCACTGATGTCAGAGGAGTTTTTTTCAAGTGGTATAGCATCCAATTTAAAGCTTTTCTAAAGCAACTTGGTCTCTTAAAATTATTATAGACTCACTATGGTTCCATGCCAGACCACTAATTAGGTCAGTTAGGCTGTCCTAGCCTAACGTTACATCTCTACTTGGTATTAAATACCTTATAACATTTGGTATTTGTGTTGTTGCAACATAATGTTTGGTGAAAAGAAGGGTAGTGTCTGGTGGAACGTACCCAACACCACACGATAGGATGTGCGATGTTTACCAGCTGTACTGTCCATGTTTGGGTCCAGGGTTCTAAGAGTGACGTACGACAACAGTTTTGAAGTCAATGCCCTACTCCATGGTCTTGCATGTTGCCTTCCAAAATAAGAAAGCAATAAAGGCCCAAAGTAACCCATTTGGTTCATTTTGTTAAGAATCATTGTCTTTGATTTGTGTTCCTTTGCAGCTGAAATGGAGTTGACGCAAGCTGTGTCGTCTTTGGCAGCGGTGGTGAAGTATTTAGAGGTGAGTTAATGTGGATTGTCGTAAACCTGATCGCACAACTTAACCAAAGTCGTCTGTGCAAACGTAAAAATGATTGGGCTAAAGTGCAGTGTTAAAGGATACGTCCAGGTTAACTTTTTGAATTGTTTACTGATTTCAAATAATTTATCATAACCGTACTCCAATTTTTATCCCCAATCTTCGTTCCTGCAGGGAAACAATCGTGAAAATGTATGGGTGAATACGGAGGTATTGAAAGAGCCTTTGTGTAGATTTGCATATTGACCTGGTGACATGTTACGTATTTTCCTAACATCCATTTTGTAAACAACTCCTAAGCAAAACTATATGTACACAGTAACACAGTAGTATAAACTTCGACAGTGCTTGCGATGGCTATGTGTCAGGCGTTCAGTGAAAATCTTCTCTTTCAGTTATGCATGCATTTGCTTTGTGTTTACCAACACATCCATCTATTTCCTGACAACACAAACTCTCTTTCACGGTTGGCATCAATCGATGGATTACCAAGTATTGTAATTACGGACAGCGTGTGTGATTATACAGTGCATGTGAACAGTGGTGAAACCGGACCACAGTTTTACAGTTGTTGGGGAATGACATCACATACTTTCGTACGAGCCTAAAAAAGACTGATACGTATCGTAGTTAAGTTTGATGTAGAACGGGATATTTTATTTTTCTCTACACATTGGTACAAAATTGGATCAGTTTGTCTTGAATTTCGATGCCAGTTTTCCATGGTTTCCGTGAAACTGAGATGTGGCTGTTAATTAAGCCCCGACACCAATACTGCTTTATCACTCCTGTAATATGTATTGCAAGGGAATGGGTGGGTGTGGGAAGGGTTTTTGTGGCGATGTGCGGGTTGGGAGCAGTTTTGTTTGGATGTTTATTTTACACGTATTTTGCTGGATATGCCGCACTCGCTAAACAGCGTTTTCCTTCATTGGTTTTATTGCAGCTGATGGGTGATGAAAGCAACTTTGGTCAATTTAGGCTGAAGACCTTTGACCTCTGTCAGTACATGAAGCTGGATTCAGCGGCCGTGAGGGCGCTCAATCTGTTGCCGACCGGTCTCGAGGGTAAAGCAGATGACGTTTACTTTACGCCATCATTGTATCGCAGGATTCGTATACATCAGTAGAATTATTTGCCTACATTGTACAGGATGCTGCATGCATGCTTCTTTAACCGTTAATATCACAAGACTATAACACTTTGTCATCCATGTCAAGTTATTAGTAGTAGTCGCTCTCATTCCAAAACGACTTATTTCTAACTGTAGTTTTAAACGATATTTCTTGATGTTATGCTGATGGGTAAGGTTATGTAGCATCTCACACAAGCATTTAAAACAATTTCATTACGATTACATCTATGCATAGTAATTTAACGTTGTATATTTTCTCACAGGTGCTAACAAATCCATGTCTGTCCTTGGCCTCTTGAATAAATGCAAAACAGCCCAGGGTCAAAGGTTACTTGCTCAGTGGGTGAAGCAACCCTTAATGGACAAGAACAAAATAGGTAAGGTGTAGTAGGAAGATGGGTAGGCTAACTTCTGCTGTATAAATGCAGTGAACCATAATGAACAAGAACAAGATAGGTAAGGTGTAGTAGGAAGATGGTTAGGCTGTATAAATGCAGTGAACCTTAATGATATAGCAATATAACAAAATAGGTAAGGTATAGGAAGATCGTATAGGGTTATTAATATCTGCTTTATAATGCAGTGACCCGCATGATTATTTAATGATGCTCTTTTTCCTCCCCGCCCCTAGTTTGAAATCCTGGATCCGTCATTGTTATCCCTGAGTTTGCATGAAGTATGTCATTTTTTTTTTATTTCTCCAACTGTTGAAATTAAAAAAATATCTGAAATGTATCCACTTGGGATGGCAGTTTAGAAGTATACTTTTAGCCTAATGTTATGACATTTACCATTCTGCATTTGCGTAGCAGTTTGCTATAATATTAATCAAACAATGCAACGGCTATAAATTAAACAATGAAACACCTGCTACTTTGTTCTTTTACATATTTAGGACAGTGTTTGCCTAGGCACCTTCCAGTGGGAATTTTGTTAGATGAAGGGTGCCTTACACACTACAGAGAGTGGGTGGTCAGAACATGTGATTCCGAATTTAGAGACGTTCATATGCAGAAATATAGAACATATATCACCTTTCAATCTGTTTATGACCACGTAGCGGTTCACCTAACCATTCTTCTTTTTTTTGACACCACTGTTTCGTGAAAAAGGGATTACTGAAAGGAGAAAATGTGGGAACCACTGTCTTATAGAATATCGTAATAAGTAATGTTGGGGCCATTATAGAATGCCATACAGTAAACCTTTGTGTTTATATCCCACACTTCAATCACAACAGTAAATATATCTTCATAATGTTAGAGGGATGGACCGCGTTATCAATGTTGTTTTAATGTTTGCTAGGCCTTAGTATGACACTTGTAAAATAGGTTGCACACAGACAGTGGTCATAGTACCATGCCTCTGTGTATTCTGATCTCCAGCTTCATAATCGTGTCATATCTAATAATATTATGTATTATGCTACATGTCAGTATTAAAATGCCTACTATATCTAGTCCTACCTGCCAGCCAGTTTAATCTTCAATATGCCGGGCGGCCATGAATAACGGAAGGATTATCGTTTTCTCAGCGTATCCAATTTCTTTGTACGCGGAGGCGGAGGTGCACAATAGCCCTGTGCACGCTACTGAAGGTGTAAAAATTTGGTACGCAGAGGCTCGACGTTCGAGTTTGAGCCATCGTCGGTGCTTGCTCCATTGCCTCATCAAGGAGTGATAGTGGAATTGGTTGACAAAGATGGCAGAGGTCGAGGGCAGGGCAAAGTGTTGGAAAGATTTCAAGGCGCTTGCTGCTGTATCCGTCATTTTTATTTTTGTAATCAAGAGGAAAGACTCGACACAGTGGAAGCCTTCTTGGTGGATACAGAACTCAGGCAGCTGTTGCAAGACGAACATCTGAAGCGCATTCCAGACTTTCAGAGGCTCTCCAAAAAATTCCAGCGTAAGAAATCAACTCTCCAAGATTGCTACCGTGTGTACCAGGCAATCGACTTCATGCCAGACATCATCGATGCACTGAATCGCTATGACGGAAAACAGAACACGCTGCTGAAGGAAATCTTTGTGAAACCACTTCAGGTGAGCCTGTGGTTGATAAATAAATATCGTAGTTTCAAATATTTTCTCCATTTTTTGGGCGGGAATTTTACAAGTTTGACTTGTCAACTTTCTGATCTTTCAAAGCCCTGACCTTTATGCCCATATGCATTCTGTATATGGTCTGTATCATGCTAGACTCGTTGTCGGAAATTCACGGGGGCAGAGAGCAATTCCGTCTTCATAATGTTCACAAGAGCGCCTGATATAACAATATCGGGGGTGCTTTTTGGAGGATGATGGACGAAACTTCGTCCTCATAAAATTCCTGCTGTTTTATGCCATCAACCAATTTGATTAGGTATTTTCTTGTACTTACATTATACTTATTACATTACTGATAATATCGTGCAGTGACTTTTGTGACATCCAGTCATGACTACTGAGGCCGACATTCATGACTACTGAGCGATATAGCTGTGACTACTGTAGCCTGCAGCCTCGATTAGTGTAGCATACGGCCACATAGAACTGTAACCTACAGTCGTGACTACTGTAGCTCACAGCCTTGATTATTGTAGCCCACAGCGTGAGTATTGTAGCCTACAGCATTGGACTAGTGTAGCCTACAGTTGTGTACAACTGAGCCTACAGCCAGGCCTTGACATAAATTTTAAAAACAAGTCGCCACTTGGCGAGCGTGACTAAAAATCTACTCGCCAAATTGTAA
>JAODAG010318742.1:0-11840 GCA_027574785.1 Orphnurgus asper | reverse complement strand
CCCCAGTCCGAAACACTATAAATGGGGTCCGAAACATAAACACTGGGGTCATTAAAACCTACCGTACCCCAGTAATAAACTTCCCTTGATTAATGACCATTCTGCGGGAGATCGCTGAGTCTGGTGACAGCTCGGATAAACATAAGAATGCTCACAGGCTGCAAGGCAGTATTCTTCAGTTTGTGACTTTCACGGAACTGTTTACCTGTTGACAGTTCCTGAGTTATGCAAAGCAAGTTGTTGTGGTTTCCTTGTTACTTAAAATTGGTCATAAAACTGTCTCTCTGGAAGGATAATGGCTTTACCAAAAATCTAGTGGAGCAGTCGCATCATATTAGCCTATACATGACCTTCTCTGGGGTTGGTATAGGTTTGCCCAGGGTTCCTTGCTTTGCTCCTGGCTTGGTGATTTTACCGTGGCTTCGTAGCCTTCTGCGCTGGGTTCGTGATTATGCACTTCGGTTCGTTGTTTTTGTTGTTGCTGGATTTCGTGGTGTTTCCTCTGGGTTTGCGGTTTAACTGCTGGGTTCGTTGGTTTCGTTCCGAACTCGTGACGTTCATGGTACAACAGTTGCTGGGTTCGTGGTGTTTCACTGAATTCGTGGTGTCTGCCCTGGGTTCGATGTTTAGCTGAATGGGTTTGTTGGGTTTGCCCTTTTGTTCGTGGTAATACTGCTAGGTTCGTGTTATAGCTGCTGGCTTCGTGGTTTTGGCCACGTTGAGATATTGCGGGTTTCAGTGGAATTAAGACATTATTGCATCATACAAGCAACTCATCGAGGATGTTTCATTTGCCATATATTGAATGATTATATTCTACCAATCTTATTCTTCCAAACAGCCGAGACAATACTTAAAGCGAAACATAAAGACAAAACAAAAAAAGAGATCGCCATTCATATTAACGTCACTTACCTAATTGGTTGGCTAATATACAAGTTGCATTTTATATTCAAAACGTGTCATCAGCTCCTTAAAGTTATCTTTGTATTGATGAGAGATAAAGGAGAAACAATATCACTTACCAAGTCTAAATATCTCCAAAAGCCACAAATTCGATCCTTCTTGTAAAAGTTTTCGCACAGTTTTTTTTTCCTCAACACGATATGCCCCGCGAAACGAAACCCTTGTAATTTTTAAATCGCTCGAGAGAAGTGGAGAATTAGCTGCGATTACTGGTAACGGGCGTCTTAAATATCTCTCAATGAAACGCCGCACAGGAGAACTAGGTGGCCTTGAAAACGCAGGCCTGATCTGATTGGTCGACGATTCTTTGGCTACAGGAAGTAACGGCTGCGCATGTCGGTTGATGAGATTAATTACAGAATAACCAGTGTCTGCGCGGAAACAGTAATTCTTACGATTTATAATAGTCCTATACATACTGTAATTTCACTGGTCAATCGACTTAATTACGCGGGTCGGTTAACGATAAATTAATCAATAATTACTGTCTTTGCGATAGGAATCAGGAAAAAAAAGGGGTTTCAATATCAATCCCGACATTTCTTATACAGGTCAAGGTTTGTCAAATTTACGTCATTTACTGAATACGGTAAGCTATTTGTTGTTAGAAACCATTCCTCTTGCCATTTGTTATTACTATTTCTGTGACAAATTTTCTTTGTTCTCTACCGAAATAAACAGCTGAATATATTTGCTATCGATGAGAATAAAAACGGTGTCACATTAATTTGAAGATCGGTTTGATCGATTTTAGTATTATTTGATTCTCTAAGAGGTAATATTTCTTATCAAAATAAAACTTCTATCGCCACAATGACATGTGATCAATCCAGTGGTTACTGCTCCAGGCTTTTCTAAACACGGTTAACCTATTTTCTAATTACAGTTTATTGTTGGGAATCGATGTATCTTTTTTCTGATGTAACAGTTGAAATAATTGGAAATAGAGCAGGAATGGTCGTTTTAAATTCTTTAAATTTACTTCGCTTGTCAAACAAATGAATGTTAAATGATCATCAGTGTCAACATGCACTTATTCACGTCTGTAATGTAAGTTTACTAAAATGCACCCAAGGATACTTATGGCTTGTTGAACTATTTTCGGTCAGACGTCAGTAAAGACCCACTAAATCCGAGTTTATCGTCTTCTCTGTTCCTTTCAATGGCACTTGTGTATTCCTCTTCTCGGCCCCTACCACCACCACCATACAATTGAGATGACACCTTTTGTTACTGGTGTTGTACACTTATTACACCTGTTAAAAAAATCGTGCAGGTAAAGAAGGGGGTGATGTTTAAGAAACGACACCAAGATAGAAACTGGGCTCTAAAACCAACAGTACACATGGGCCCCATCGCGCCAAACTGACCGACCTTCCCCAGCCCCTAATCCGATCTCGATCGGACTGTATAGACATTGGGCGAGTGAAATGGCCACACGAGGAATAAAAAACATCGCTCACCATCATGTATCAACATGACCAAGGCAAGACCCGAGTCAACACCTCCGAGTCAAGACCTCGGATCTTCCCTGAAATCAGCGGTATTTAAAATATGAATTGATCATTTATTTCAAAACTATACTATATAAGTTGTTGATCTACGACGGTAAAGGACCACTGACCATTAATCGATTGATTAATGCCAATATAATATTCGTCGAGTCTGCACGATCGAAGGGCCACAAATGTTACCGGCGGTCGTTGACGTTCAACTCTCCGTAATTTGTCCTCCAACAGGTCGCTACTGTTATACGGGAGGGCGAGCAGAGTAACGAACGTGCGCGATATGCGCATAGTTCATACATGGTTTCAAAATGGTACAGTTAAAATCTTACCATATCTGACTATTTCTTGTAGGAAATACGATTTATAGTTAAACAGTTGATAACCCACATGGCATAGAAATTAGATTTGGCATTCATGCCTTTGATTTAAAAATCTTAAATGTCATGTTATAATGGAAGGTTTTTCGTATCGTGTTATAAGATTATTTTAAAGGTTTTGTTTCCAAAGACTGGATTTATGGATTTATCGAAGCTTCCTAACCATTAATATAAACTAAACTAAAATATATTTCTCAATTTTTTCATCTACGAAAGATGAAATTGAAAAGTAAAATGAAAAGTTTAATGTCACACGATAACCATTCAGTTGTACTTTCATGTTTGTGGATTTTTTTTTATTTCATCGAAAGTTCACTCATTGGACAATGAAATATGAAGAGATAGCAATCACTTCAAGAGAAACTCACTAAAAAACACAACAAATTATCTAGAGTTCTATTATCAGTTTATTTGTTGTTTCTATCAAGTTTAATTTGTTGATGGAAGATGCGATCCCGAAAAGACACACTGCTTCCATCTGTTATCAATTCCTTCTTGGCAAGCGACTTACGTCAACCAACTTAACTAGTAGCTTATTTCTTGATAAGGTCACACCACCCGAGCAGATCGTATTTACCGTCGTTTCGTCCTCCTCCCCCCACCCCCCAACAAAAAAACCGTTAAATTTTTGTTTTAAAAAGGCACGGATAAAACACTATGACGTCACTGGCACGTCACTGGTCTCGTATAAATACGATGTAAAACGTCTCGCCGGCACCGAAATAATTAGAGGTATGTTTCAAGCATTCTCAAGACGCCAAGGGAGACGACGTATCCCGAGTAGATGCGCGCGAAGTAACCACGACGAATGGTCATGACACATGGATGAGTTCCTCTCTACTGGTTTCAATTTTTCGTGTACCAAAGAAGAGGGCGGAGCTGGTAGGTTGGTCTCTTGAACGGGGCAGAATAATAAAAAAAACTCCTTAACGACAAAGATGTTTTCCAATTAGTTAATTTAGCTTATGACATTCCTTCGACCGTTTGAAGTGCATTATTATTCTTCCTAATAAAACATTTCCTGGTATAAATGGAATCCTGTTGCATGTTATAGGAAGATACAAAAAATGCACGTAATGTAGGCCTACTTTCCTATAGACTGAGGACTGTTACATATGTTGTCTTTCTGTACGACAAATGATATCATATTATAAGAATAATCGCCCAATGATCTCCACATCTGCAGTCAGACCGGTCACAGACGGCCGGGTAATGGTGGGGCTGTCAACAGCTGAACAGTGATGAGCTAGTCATGGGTGGCATAGATTGGGTTAAGGACGGCTGCACTGGTTACAAAATATTAGTTAGTCGTTGTCTAAAGCAGTGAGTCAGAGAATGGTCAATCGGCCATTAACGCGGGCCTCCTTTGAGATGTTATGCTCATCTCGGTGTGTTTTAATTTCAGGAGACGCAGGCCTCTCTTAAATTGTTCGACCAGCGAGTCTTTGCCAGTTTATGGAGGCGAACCACGAGTGTGTCGAAGATTCCTTCTCTCTCATTGCAAATGTAACTTGGGTATGATTTTCCTACTTTGTGTATTGCTAAAATATTTGTTTATCGGTTTCCCATATGCTTGTTTCCTTTACTGTTTGATATTAAATATTCTCCTTGATATATTTATATATATATTACGACTCGTAGAGAATTTTCGTACGTGAATGCAGTTAACATTTCAAACTACATGATACACATCAGAGTGGGTATCTTATAAAGAATACAGCGCAATTACATGATACACATCAGAGTGTTTTTTTATACTACATAGCGCAATTGCATGATACACAACGTATATAGTGCAATGCAACAATTATCCTTCGACGAAATAGGCCTACGTTCATAAAATCTATTTTAAGTGATAGCCTAAACTATGTCTACCTCGTACAGACGGTTTGGTACATTCTACATCACATGTTACTCGCACGAAAGGCCTACAACAACAAAAGTTTCGTGTTATGTATGAAAGAGTCGAGCAAACGGTATGTGTTAACATGGGCTCCAAAGGGAATTGAATATGGGGGCCAAAATGACACGAAACAAGAATACGGTGCCAATGTTTTTTTTAGAGTGTTACAGCATTAATTAATCGAAACCTAATCATTTCTCGTCGATTGAAATAAAATAGTAATCTACGTTAAATATCAAACATTGGTTGACACCATGTTTTCACAAGATCCGACCGACCAGAAATGAGCTCAACAGAGCGACCGCAAAATGAGAGACCGATCCACATAGTTCGGTCCACATAGCTATGCATAATGTAATTATTTGGGTCGCGGAAAGATGTTATCCAAAGTGGCTGGAGTTACTACATAGTTTATGAAGACAAGATGGTTTAAAACTAATATCAGCAAACTGACAGGTCTTGCAGTCTCTTCATTCGACTGGTAGAAGAAAAAATGTAGCCATAGGAGGAAAGTCTTTGATTGAATGTTTTTTTTTGTTTTTAGTGAGCCACCGCCTAAGTGGCAGTATTCGAAAGAGAGAAAATTAAATGAAATCATGTTTGATGATACAAGAGTTGAACCAAAGTTATTAACAGTCCAACTCTAATTCCCCCGCCCAAAACAATAGCATTGTTGTTCTCTTTGGGGTGCCTTTGACACATCCCCGCCAAAAATATAAATAAATACGGTAATAAAATCCCCCCAAAACCGAATAAGATCATTAAAGTTGACAAAGGAATTTCTTTAAAAAGACGGTTTATGAGCTCCAAATGCAACACAATGGAACCTTAGGGGAGACACTGAAACAATGTATGAATTACCGTGTAGTGGAAACAATAAATTTTGGGGTCATAAATGTTGTAAGCTAATCATTTTATTCTTCATCAGTTTGTAAGATTGTTGTAATCCCTCCATATTTACTACACTTTTACTGCACTCTTGTTACAGAATATGTTATGGCGTTGCGCCATCAAAAAATCAGTCACAATCGACCGTACGTATTGTTCAAACATTTAACAAAACACCCCCCACTCATCTGTTTTGGGGTGGTTGTTTTTTAAGATAGATGGCATTTTAAAGTTTTCCATTTTAAATTGGAAATATATTGACCATATAGTAATAAATATATATAATCATACTGAGTTGGGCTTTGCTACCCCACCGGTAGCCAATGTGGCTTCACTCGGACAAGTTCTTTTTTATATTACGTTTCACCGGGGGAAAAAAAGCAATTATTGGGAACACCCGATTGAAACAAATAGAACGGTTTATATATTTTCTTCTATCAGCGGAATACAGTGTTATGACTTTTTTTTTACGACGTACGGTACATTTCTTGTCTCAATATATTTTCTTTGCCATGATTTAATTTCAAGATCAATGCCGTACGTGCAATTTAGTTTTTTGTATGTTTACTGCATATGCGTGTATACCTCAGGGCAAGGGGGAATATGCCTTGACGATGTATCGTTATATGAGTAAATTTACTTCAAAATGTGAAAATACTATAATTATACGGTACACCATTGTGTAACTAATCACTCATAGTTAGCTATATAGACGTTTCTCAAGGACACAGTTCAGCCACCTCTGTTACATTACATTAAAGATAATACATTGTACATTACATGTTACACTATACGTTACACAACTTTACTAAAACCTCTGCTTCGGAGTCTTTTCCTTACAACGAGGATTTTTCTTCCTTTTTCATTAATTAAGAAAGAATAACTGATCAGTTCCGGCAAGAATTTCTGTGAAGTATGGGGAACTGGAAATACTGCACCTTTGTTTGTCTCGAGACCATTCTTTCAAAACTGTTATGGAGGGTATGTTATACTACTATACATCCAGAATATACCCAATACACTTAGTTCCAATTGTC
Organism: Orphnurgus asper; assembly: GCA_027574785.1. Taxonomy (NCBI): domain Eukaryota; kingdom Metazoa; phylum Echinodermata; class Holothuroidea; order Elasipodida; family Deimatidae; genus Orphnurgus; species Orphnurgus asper. The sequence continues at coordinate 5,161 of JAODAG010318742.1, read as the reverse complement.
ATGCCAAAATATGTAGAAACTTGTAAATAATTAAGACCATTCTTGTTGTTACGATGTGTAACTTCTGGTTGATTTCTAGTTATACTTTAATTGGTTCAATTAGCTGCAAGTTTAACAAAAAACCTTCATAAATAATAAAACGTTTTCCGAGATTATATTTGAGGTTCTTTCTTCGTGAACAACGCAACGCAACACTCAAGTTAGACAAGTTGTTAAATGAAACAGAACAATTTATGTTTCTCGACTCGACAGTTCACTCGGCGATCAAATTAAGTGAAAACTGAGAAGAACGGCATCCGATTTGACAATATGGTGGTGAAAAGTACCGTATCTAAGTGACGAAAATTACGGATGCCGTTTGAAGTAGACGACAGAGTTTATTTGATTGGCAATGCAATATCAGAATGATTGAAAAATCTATCCGTTGACACACATACATAATTTATTTCATCATCTACCAAAACGGTTATATGAACTAGATGAACTAGTGCACCGAGTTTGAGATGGAAACGAATTGAACTCATGGAAAAATTGCATTCCCGGGAATATTTTGAAAGATTGACTTCCACCGATCACTTCCACGTGTAGCTTACATAACACCATGAAATGATTAAGACACACCACTGTATATATATATATATATATATATATTTATTTATATATATATATATGCTCACCTTGGACTCGCCATATGGTTGTTTACATTACTTAGAAAACTCCCACAAATTTGGGGACGTAACGGATATGTCAAAGTTAATAAATGTCGCCGAAACCCAAGTATAGGAAATACAATGAATGCTCTTCGTAATAAATGGTATAAAGGTAAAACTGCGCAGACATTCTAAGCTCTAACATAAAATTTGACATAAAATAATTTTGAAACATACGTTAACTTACGTGTTTCTTTGAACGGTGGCTAACAATTGCAGCGGACGCATCGCCGTGAGTCACTAATCCCTTGGTGGACTTTCTGCCTCTGTATGAAAACCAAACGACATTAAAACTTGAACAGGTGAAACATTTGAAATATTTCTTAATACTGGAAAATAATACTTAGCTTTCTTTGATCAGTGAGTTGGCCAGGATTGATTCGTTTTTTGGTTTACGACAACGTTACTAACGAATGAACATTTACCCTCGAAAACGTGAACAGTACTCTAAGAACAACAAAAGAGCAACATGATAAATTTCTCGTTATACCATTTAGTCTTCTTACATCATAAACTGGCATTTTGATTCACCATTCGTTTGTTGCTTTGCTTCAAATTATGTGTTGCTGGGTGTACTCGCTTCGAGGTGCAAAGACGGAAAATATTTGTCATCGTTTTCTAAAAAACTAAAAATCTCTTCTGCCCAGCTTCTTCCGCAACTTAACACTCGTCGATTTCTCTATTTGTAGAAAACCATGATTTAATAATTAGAACATTAAACAAGAGTGACAACTAACATTTGACTGTGAGCAAATTCTAAGTGTGCCGGATACAAAAAAAACAACCCCCGGTGCATCTAGACGTTTGAGTGAGTGGACATTTTTTTCTATTATTTTCATAGGGCTCTATGCCATCATACTAGATTTGGGCCGAGAAGAACTGTGCGATGCAGATCGAACATTGTGTGCGATCAATAACAAACCTATCCTCCAAAATATTCCTATTTTCTATTTCCATTTTCAATTTCAATTACTGAGAGCATATGATGATCCCAGTTTAGTTAGTTTAAAAAACAAAAAACAAAACCGTATAGATTGATTGAATGTGAAAGGATATTGATCTTCAGGTGTTGGGCTGTATAATTAGCAGTATGATCAGCCGACGGCGTGGGTTTAGGACTATCTTTAATTTAAAGGTAAATATTGCCCGTGCAACTCGTCAAACAGAAGCAATGGCATATACTTTATTTAGCAATAAACGAAATATAAAACAAAACACTCTTTGATATGTTGACTGTGGGAAGGTTAATGTCCGACAATCATGTTTATTTACAGAACAAAAACGGCGGTTACGTTTCTTTGTTTGGCAGAAGGATATAAAAAAAACTATTACGGTATGCACCGCTCGCGCCATTACTGTAGGTGGTATGAATATGAACAATTGCATCTCGAAGGTTTGTAGTTTTAGAACGAAATGTCATATCAGATGAAAGAAAGCAAAATGCATTAATCGCATAGATTGTCTGTTCTTAGCAAATACACCATATACATAAGTATTCAACCCCAAGATCTTTCTGAAGATTATGTCCATCTAGAATATTTAATTAAATCTGGAATTCACATTAGCAATATGCATCACCTTACTGCATAATGTCAACATTAAGAGAATTTGCCAATCGTCCGACTTACCAAGATCACCGTGGAAAGTTACCGGTATGTCATGAGTTTGACGGCAAGAAAAAAAAGTCGCAGGCGTCACCAGAGATCGAGAGTTAGGGAAAAACTCTCGACTTGCCAACAATAATGATTTCACCTGTGCTATCATGGAAATTCCTGCGATGACTTTGCGATAAGTTATAACCCCGACTTCAGTGACGTTAGAAAAGATACCAAAGTATTCGTGACGAATCATGTATTTCCACTAACTTGATTGCACAAACATTCATTAACCGTGGCCTTCTAATTTCCAGTTGTCTTCGTTTATTGCATATCTTATGAAAGGAAAACATGTAAAATTTTGAGAAGTTAATTCATTAACGGTAAACATGGATTATCAAGTGATAAAAAAAAACCTGAATAGTTTCACCTGTTTACCGGAAAAGTATACTTAATTTTTTACTGTCCTTTGTGGTCTTTCTTAGGTAATCCGCGACAGATGAACATTTTACTGACCGAAAACACCATCCGCTCTTAAGTTAATTTAATCTGCTCTTTTTCTTCTCAACCACTATTCTGCAATACGTATCAAAGATTGTGAATTATTATTATTATATTATTTTTTTTTGGGGGGGGGGGGTTTGTGTGTTTTTACCAATAATTCGATATAGTGATTGCCTGACCAACGTGTAATTATCATGTACTTACACTGACGCATCGGTCGTCGACTTATGACTGACATCGTCATGCTGTTTATAATTGTCATGTCAAGGTGTGGTCAAAATTAAACTTCAGGGGGCGTCGATATGACTTATATACAACGATATAAGGAGATATTGGAAAAGTCTCACTCGAGGAAATGAAACGAAGGGCGTAAAGAAGCAAAATGAATATATACAAAACAAAATCATGAACTTGGAAAACAGACAAACAAACGAAAATGACCTCTGACTAATTAGGTTTTGTCAGATTCAATTTTGTTATTCGTTAAAATCACTGCTTTCGGATCATTTCGTTGATGAAGGTGAAGGTGATTTTATCTTTTATGAAGTATTTAACCCGTTTAAACTTGTAGAAAGATATTCACGCAACGGCGCCCCCACGACCTGGCATTTTTTTTGGACGCTTTGGACTTTCAGAGAACTTTTTCATTAGGAGGATAGTATAGATATTCTTTAATCGTAAGGAAAGTTACACAATTCATGAATTATACTTAGATGGGTACATATCTCGGAGCGAGATGTGCATAGTTTCTACCTTTATATTTCAAAACATTAGTTTTCGTACTAAGTAGGCTACTGACTAGTTAAATTTTATTTCACTTTTAAATTAGAGCAATTGGTGTCGGAAGCAAACTATTTATTTCAAGTGGAAAATAATTTGTATATACATGAAATATGTAGAATGTTAAGTGGAATGTTTAAGTGTAATACAAGTTACGGTACCTAAAGTGAAATTGAATTCAACTATTAAGTGAAAGTAAATTTTGGTAGTTTACTTAGTAAAGAGTAAGATGCAATTATCTCACTTACGGTATGTGGAATACAAGTAATCTTATTGGATTTCGATTTCACCAAAGTGGAATATTTACTTAATGTGGCGTGTATTTTACTTTAAGTGGATATCAATTTACCTCAGTGGAATGTATTTTACTTAAAGTAATTTTATATGAGGGTAATGTTCTGCAATTCCGGGAACTAGCTTCCAATTCCTTGACTACTTTTGGAAATGTTTATTTTCAAGGAATTTTGCTCGATCACTAGTACCGGTAGGTATCCTCGGAGTGCGTCTTGTCATTAGTTTTATGTTACTGCTGCTGCTGAAAAGAGCCATTCAGTTTAAGTCCCGAAAGTATAAGAAAACAATTTTTATGGCCATTTCCAAACCCATTACCCGATTGTAGATAGGACACCGAAATTCAATTGGTTTATTTTTGGTCCAATGAATTGAACGCAACTGAATTTGCATGAACATAATTCACCGCGAAATAGCCTTTAATTATCTCCTCGAACTGGGAATTTAAGACCGCGGCGATCAAATGGTTCTTTTCTCCTTATTTACGAGTCTATTGAGAATCAACAGGGTACAATCTGTAACACAAATTCAACTAATTGTATCTAGCACACTAGTAATAACACTCACGATGTAGTCCCGCTTCATGATACATCTGCCCGCAATATTCTGTGTTATGGGTCTGTTTACCAACATAGGCTTGTCAACATGTGACCATCATTACCATAAACTACCATGGATTTAATTTTCCACCAGACTTTACTAAAATAGATTATTTCCCACCCCCCCTTCTATTCATCCTAAACCGATACGATAATAACAAAAAGAGCAGTATATTATATACAGAAACGTTTACCACTGTCGTTGGAGATATCAGCTTGTGATTTAATTTCCTGTGTAGGCTACTCCATCCCTGAAGTCAAGGATCATCAGGGAGGGATTATGAGTAAGTAGTGCTTAAGTAGAACGAGTAAGAACAAGTGGACTGAATGAACTTTCTCGGCCTTTTGGCTGATATCATGTGTATAATCGGGGACATGGGCTACATTCACATTAGGTGCCACTACACTCGATTCAGAAGGGAATATGTTTTTCTTGTGCAGAGGTCGTTTATTATTGCTTGGTCCCCCTGTCCTCAGCATCATTTTCTAAGGGAGTCTGGTATACATCCAATGGCGTCTCGAATTACCAATCAGCTGATCCCTTTATCTATTTTCCTGTTGGAATAATATATATGTATATATATATATAGTATATATATATATATATATATATGCCTATATATATTATTCCAACAGGAACAGAAAACATAAATTCGTCATATGAGCGCGAAACTCCCCCCCC
>JAODAG010318731.1:1352-11840 GCA_027574785.1 Orphnurgus asper | reverse complement strand
CAGAGGGCAGTATGACGTTATCATGGCAGAGGGCAGTATGACGTTATCATGGCAGAGGGCAGTATGACGTTATCATGGCGGAGGGCAGTATGACGTTATCATCGCAGAGGGCAGTATGACGTTATCATGGCCAGAGTCGTTTCGTAGAGATATGATCATGGCAGATTGCTCAACGAGAGGGCAGTGTATGATGTAGACATTGGTTTCCAAGAAATGGAATTATTTGAGGTATGACCTTAATTAATGAATTCTGATTACTGAAGTCTGTTCTTATTGAAGTGTATGTATATGTATCCGAAATGACGTTTGATTGGTTTTGCATAACAATTTGTTCCTTCATGTGGAATACAGAAACGTTTTCTACGATTCGAGAAGTGGCGAGGTCATTAAATTAAGTTATTGCCCCCGAATAATTGCGTCACTATTTCTGTGCGTTCTTTTTTATGTTCCTAGAAATGCATGATGTGACCATTCCAGTAGCGTTTGGTAAAACCTTTCTGGAGAGACCAATTTTAAGTACGAAGGAAACCACAACAACTTGCTTTGGCATATAGCAAATAGGTTAAAAGCCTGTGACGGCTCTTGATTTGAGTACAATGCCTCGAGCCACCAGTAGGTTACCTGACCTCTTGATTCTTCCCAGTACAAGGCCTCGAGCACTATATAGTAGGCTACGTGACCTGATTCTTCCGAGTACAAGGCCTCGAGCACCAGTAGGTTACTTGACCTCTTGATTCTTCCGAGTACAAGGCCTCGAGCACTAGTAGGCTACGTGACCTCTGCTTCTTCCGAGTACAAGGCCTCGAGCCACCAGTAGGTTACCGTACCTGACCTCTTGATTCTTCCGCGTAGGCCTACAAGGCCTCGAGCTCCAGTAGGTTACTTGACCTCTGCTTCTTCCGAGTACAAGGCCTCGAGCACTAGTAGGCTACGTGACCTCTGCTTCTTCCGAGTACAAGGCCTCGAGCCACCAGTAGGTTACCGTACCTGACCTCTTGATTCTTCCGAGTACAAGGCCTCGAGCACTAGTAGGCTACGTGACCTCTGCTTCCTACGAGTACCTGACCTCTTGATTCTTCCGAGTACAATGCCTCGAGCACTAGTAGGCTACTTGACCTCTTGATTCTTCCGAGTACAAGGCATCGAGCACCAGTAGGTTACTTGACCTCTGCTTCTTCTGAGTACAATGCCTCGAGCACTAGTAGGCTACGTGACCTCTGCTTCCTCCGAGTACAAGGCCTCGAGCACTAGTAGGTTACCTGACCTCTTGATTCTTCCGAGTACAATGCCTCGAGCACTAGTAGGCTACTTGACCTCTGCTTCTTCCGAGTACAAGGCCTCGAGCACTAGAATGCTACTTGACCTCTGCTTCTTCCGAGTACAAGGCCTCGGGCACCAGTAGTTTACCTATGCCTTACCATGTGTCCCAAGGAATGTAACACTATAAGAAATGTAAGAAATATGAACACGTGGAATGTTTGTATACTTTATCTGAGTTTTACTTGTAAACCCTCGTGATAAGAAGTTGAAGTTCCACGTGTTATACGTTAAAATATTTAGGTAAGATCAATTGAGGTAACTTATAAATCAAGCTGCTAAGCTTCAAATATAATTTATGCGTTAGATCGATGGCCTATCAAGCGATACGTATTGTTCAATTTGTTCAATATAGTTTCATGGTTGCATTATCTTGCACACCGGGAGATGATACCTGGATATTCAGCTCCCCTGATGTAGCCGCCGCTGCCTCTATACGCAATATAGTTAATAACAGTGCAGTAGATAGCCTCGCTCCTTACGTGTTTCCGGGAGATGGAGTGCAAGAGTTCTAATAAGAGCTCTGGACGATCTCTACTTTCATGATTAGACGGATAATTCCAGTCTTCTCAAATATTATAGTATGTACAGTGTTAAGGGAGTCTTGCAAACGTCTATACTCGTTTACCGTGGTAGAAACTAGTTCTGGATAGAGGGGTCCTACATCCCTTCCGCATCGGGTAACCTCTATATATCATCACTCTCTTGGACCAACGACGCGGCCTATCTTCATCCTTGAAAGGGTTGTCGCCGAGTCCAGTACTTGGGAGGGTAAGTATTGATTTAGCTACCCAACTACAAACTGCAATAAATAAGATGACTGATTGACTGTTAACCGAAGAGGAGAGGAAAGGTCACAGTGATACGTCATCTCTGACTAAACCTAATTTGGATGAAGTTGCTTGGTAACAGTCGTGTTTGGTTTTGTTCAGCTAGGCCTGTAGCTTTCTTGGCAGGAAGTGAAGTGAGTTTCGAATATATTATCTATCTGTTTGTTTGAAGCAAGATGATGAGAACCAGTACTTCTTCTTGCTTGCTTCAAAATTATCACGCATGACTCCTAACGTATATGTAGGCCTAATTCTACATTACAGGACACGGGAATATTGCAAGAAACACCCTGTAAAAAATTAAACTTATTCCTTCCACTTACCTGCAGTGAAAACTGCTCACATTCTAAAATTATAATTATAACTTCATGATACCTCACCCTAAGAAAATCTACTCCTGTTATATTTTGGGGTGGAGTCTTGTTCATATGTCTTGTTTACATTAAATTGGGTAAAAACTTGGATAAACCCGTTCTTTCACGAAAAGAAAGATTTAATGAAACTCTAGGAGGGGCTATCACCTCCATATTGCTTCTGGAATAAGCTACCATTCGCGTGAAGCGCGCGAGAATTTTGCTTCGGTTATGGCGCATAGAGCTACACACTCAATGACAAATATAACATATAGACGAGAGGCTGTGCACGAAGGGCGGAAAACTTTCACAGCTTAATTAAACTTAATTGGGAGAGAAAGTCCCCGCTGGGGAATGAAACTCCGGGCCTATTAGGTGCATCGCTCCTTTGGGTGAGGGGTGAGGTAACCATAAGAGGCACCATGACATATGACACTAATATCCCACTCTCTGACGCCCGTGACGTGTCTACTCTATATAGTCACGTGATATCTTTAGTTATAATTTACGAGGCTTACCATACTGCAGCGCTAAATACAAACGATTCCGAGCAGTTGTTCGGATTTTTCGACAGAGGCCTTTAATTTGACTGCGAAAATAAAGTTGAGGTCGACGAAAGCCAAGTCATTCGATGTTCGTCTAGTGAATTTACCGACTGATTCGGAGATTTGCCGAATGTATCCACATACAAATCCTTCAGCCACAGACATGGGCGGCGATCACTGGGGGACCGGGAGACGGGGGATATATATATATATTCTCTTGTTAGCAGAATTCAGACTGAGGTAGATTCAGAACTATAAACGATGTGAAAATTCGCCCCATAATCCCATGAAGAACTACATATAAGTACAAGTTATACACCGAGCATGAACATGGTTGAAGGGGAGAATTTTATGGCTACCTCTGACCCCCCAAAAAGTAGAGGGCGTCCTTCTTATTCTGCCTTCCGTCTTTCAAGCTCATATCTTATAATTCGTTGCGCGCTCTTATGTAACATTCTCTCGCGTTTCGCGTGTCCCTCTTCTTGTCGGTCAGGGGGCCCCGCATCCAAGGGGATGGAGTAACCAAGGGGATTCGGGGCCATAATCCCCTATCAAAATTTACCGAACCGTTGTGTACGTAAAGCGACTTCGGCAAGTCTCTGTACCTTCCAGGGGCGACCACCAAGATATTTGGCTCCCCCACCCATCCGATAAGGAGATTGCCATGGTGACGGTGACGTCATCAGCTACAAATAAGTGTCACCGGCCATCACATTTGAAAGTTACCAGCCTTGATCGTACACCGGTAGTCCGAGCTATGAAGCAACCGGTAGCTACATGCATGAACATGTATGTTTCCGCTCGTATATATACTATATAGTGCTGTCTGGATTCAAGTACCGCATTGTTGATTTAAAAAATGTTGTTTCCTGGGACCTAATGTTGTCTAGTGATGATTTTTAATTGGGTGCATAGTATCAATGATCTCAGAAACGGCAGCTTTAGTGGTATATAGTAAACCTCTCGAATGTTGGGCCAGCTATGATGAGCGCATTAATACACCCCATGCATTGAAGTTTTTGTTTTACTTTATTCATGTAACGTCAGCGTGACGCCACCATCTTATCGTTAGGCAAACATTATTTGTACTGAAACGCATGGGTATAATATTATGATTCCATTCGACCACCACGTGACTCTTTTCATCGATTTTTTTCTTCTCTGCACCGCGGAGACAGGTCAAAGTAGAATATCATTTTCAGCAAGAGAGTCCCTGTTTAACCTTTTGAGTATAATTAGCGCCTATGGTGATTGCGTGCAGTTGAGTCTACTTCTCTGAGTGGTCTCGTGGTAATCTTTAATATTAAAGAAATTGCGGTTATGAACATCTTCCCAACACTCCAGTCAATGAATAAAAAGAGTTAAAGAGTAAAATCGGTGTCCATATTGCTGAAAACCCCCCTAACTAAGTTCCTTCGATGTCGTGCTTCGCTAATTGTTTGCAAGCAGCTACGCCTCTTTATAGCTGAATATCTTGCATCCATGGGGGCTAACTTATTGCTATATATAGTTTGATGGTCTGACTTCATGTGATGGTCCGACCCCTGAGCCTGGTCTTCACGGACGCCTCGAATGTGGCTAAAGTCAATGTTATTTTAAGTAAAAAATCAATAAAAAATTGAACCCTTTTATTAAATAACCGATTCTTCCATCGTCCTTTTGAAGTCAGACGGTGACCCAGTTTCTCTCTCAGGCTGCTGCCTATTAAAGCTCCTCTGTCAGGATTACGGGATATGATTACCTGGATTTAAATTAAGGTATACCCGGTAGTAAAATTGATCCACTTCAAACGGACGTCATTGGAATTTTTGGATAGTAGTCGCCAGAGATGCCATCTTTCTTGTTTGTCTTTTGGGAGTAGGGCTGGCTACATGTTACATCTGTGGCTTGCACGCAATATCGAATTATGAAGAGCCTTGATTATCCATCCCTGCCTAACTGTATAATGAAGGTATGCATAAAAAATAAACGAATCGTAGCCTGTACACACGATGGTGAATATGGTTGATTCCAAAACTAGGCTAACTTATCAGAGGGTAATTAAAAACTATTGTTATAAGATAATAATAAAGTCATTAATTAATCGACTGTCTAACCGTGCGGTTATCGCAGGATACTGTGGTAATGGAATAATTAATTCAATACATGAAGGAGGGCGTTTTTTAATTAAATTAAACCCTGTGTGTGTGTGTGCATTATACAGCGTAATCCGCGCGGTCGGACCGTCACGGTTGCATTAACGCTGTTCATTTCGATCTGGAAATATTGAAACTAATTATTATTATTATTTTATATTATTTTATTTTCAACAAAATGAGGCGTAAAAACACCGAACGATGAGGGGATGCTTTTAACAACTTAGTCTACTTCTCTTTTCGACCAATGTCCACAGGTTACGAGGTAGGTATATGTATTATTCGTCCATATAAAGGGCTCCCTGGTTACTTTGCCTTCAGCCTACTAAACATTGTCGGTCTGTCTGGGGAAGGGCTCTGGTCGTGAGTAATGGCGACAGGCTTCATTACACCCGTTGAAACACCACCGTACATGAGTATGTGGTGCATATTGGCACCGTGTGAAAACCATGCATGGACATTAAGGGAATCATAGTACATATTTACCCCAAATTATTCCTTTCACGCCGTTACTACCATGGACACTGCGAGGGCTCTTGAATCTTACCATACTATTATAGTAAGTAAGATTTAAGTTGGGTTTTTTCATTATTATTTTTTTTTATAAAATAGGTTATAATATAAATGCATAAAATCCCATTATCGTAGTTCATCTAAGATTTATTCTGTCGTTTTTGGGGGTTTGTTGTGGATTCTAGGTCTAGTCTCTCGTCCGTGAGTTGCCGCGGTTCAGGTCGTCGGTGATTGTGTGTGGGAGCGGTGAGAGCCTCCCTTTTAGTCCAAATAACCGCCGGCTAATTTCATTACGTCAACAACATATACACATAATGTGATTTCCCAGACAAAAAACCGAACATCAATCTCGTCGCTTCTCAGATTTAACGAACCTCGGTCCCCGGCTATATTGTTGCCATGTTTGTTTTATGCAGATAACAATGCGGACATTATTGAAACATAATACCCGGTTTATTGAAAGTCTCTTTCGTCATGTCCTTAGAGTCCTGTTTCCTGGACCATGCCCCGTGGCCATGTCTAAGCGATTTAATTGTTCTCTAAACTTGGGTAAACACCAATTTAACAGTTGAATGAGTTTTAAAAGGAAATAGAGTGCATTTCCTATCGTAGTAGAGCTGCTTGCCATGATGCATATTGCATATTCAGGCCATGCAGCTAACTCCATGGAGAGTACTTTCACCGACATCCTGGATGGCAAACCACCGATAGTAGTGGTTACATTGTCCTCGGTACGAATGTTTCTTCAAGTTCTTCAGTTCGTTTTCGAATATCAAAAGTGCCGCTATAAGCCTAGTCCTACGAATCACACTCAACGAAATGGTGTCGTACTGATGTCCCGATGTTACCCTCGTGGGAAGGTTCTCGGTCAAACCATTTCCCTCATTCGCCCCTCTCCCCACTTTCTGACACAACGTAAACTTTATTATTGAATAAACCCGCCAAGCTGGTCTCCGCTTGACACTCAGTCACGCATATGTAAGGGGAAGGGGGCGGCGAATCACAGCCTACCACACCTACAGAGGGAGATCCTAGCCTCCTAGCCTATCGCACCTACAGAGGGAGATCCTAGCCTCCTAGCCTATCGCACCTACAGAGGGAGATCCTAGCCTCCTAGCCTATCGCACCTACAGAGGGAGATCCTAGCCTCCTAGCCTATCACACCTACAGAGGGAGATCCTAGTCTCCTAGCCTATCGTAACTATAGAGGGAGATCCTAGCCTCCTAGCCTATCACACCTACAGAGGGAGATCCTAGTCTCCTAGCCTATCACACCTACAGAGGGAGTTCGCCACCTAGCCTATTGTAACTATTTGCGACGAATATGAATAACTAACTGATCATCGACATAGAGAATACACAGGCTACCGTGGGATCAAAAGCAGTTGAAGAAAATTCAAACTTATCAGGAAGGGGCAGTTCTCCCCCTCCACCGGCCGCTGTCCCCGTAGGTGAAGGGCATGGATGTCACCTCTTTCCCCGTGCTGCAGGTGTCCTGCTCCCACGATCTCACGAATTCTCCCCCCCCCCCTTGTCATATTTATTTCATGGTACGGTGCCGGTGTCTACGTGCGCGTACCATCGAAGAAGGCGCCATAACTACACGCTAGAAGTTACTGTCAGACGTGACAATTAGTTATCCATAATGTGTTTACCTTACGGACCCTGGGCTCCTATAATGCGATTGATCCAGACGTTACCATCCTCCGAGGTGACGAATTTGTAGGGACATTTGTTACAATGGTAAACACACATTTCGAAAGTTTCGCAGTATCCAAGTCGATATAATTATCTTGGGGGTGTTCGTAATACCAGGGGAGCTGTCACTAGTGACATTTCCATGTTGCGAATCGCCGAATCACTCTCTTCCAGGGCGAAGTTCACGGAGGGAGCCGGGGGTGTTGCAAATATCAGCCCCCAGATAACAAATGGGGGAAGGAGAGATATGATGGTTTCGTTTCGTCCCCTCCCCTCGAGATATGAGTGGATGAAAACGTGTTATGATTAAAATAAAATGGAGACCAAGTCATGTGTGTAACTCCCACAGTGTACTGTAACGACTCCAAACTCTGTTGATGTGGAATGGTTCCCGTCTCTGTATTGGTCCGCTTGCCTCTCACGAACTCTCAATCGGGCGTAGTAAGTGATATTAGAGAAGAATATAATTAGGCTGGAACAATGGAATAATGATAACCCAATTAGATTGATTCTCAAGTGTTTTATTGAAGAAAAAATGATTATAATACAAGCGAACTATCACTGACCTTCATTCTACTATGGCCCACCTGGCCACAGCCGGGCAATGCATCGTGTGTGCATCTGAGCATCATTCCTATAGGACCCTTCGCTTACCTGGAAGTTACCTGGAAAATCTCTTCCCTCGAGACCAATCTCTCGCACTGGGATAGTTCCCCCTAGCAGTTTGTAAAGACGTAATTGTTAGACCTATTCTAAAAAAGAAGAAGTTTGTCTTAACACACAAACACACACACACACACACACATACAAAACCCATGCTTCATTTTCCAGTGGGTTAATTCAAAACAAATAGATCACTATTATCCCAAAGTCGCTCGGATAATTGAAATAACAAAACATAAAGCCATTGTCATCGCCAGTGGAAGTGAAATTTGTATACTGAAATAAGCCTATACATTTCCTCAAAGGGGGACACAGTTCAGTTACCTGAAGTTTGAAGATCATCCGCCAAAACATCCCGTAATCGCTCTGCCAGATCCACTATAGTTCGCCGCTGCAGTTATCCTCTTCTTGCTGAAATGGAAGATGCAGGTCATAAAACACTTCCTCCTTGTGAGATAATAATAATAGACAAATAAAAAAAAGGTGAATACACTCTTTGTAGCCTCATCGTTTTCGGCCTCTTAGGGCGGTGGGTTTTCCGTCACTGGGGGTGGGCCTAGATTATAAAACCTCACCCAATAAGTCATCAGGCTCGTATATATTTAACTCGGTGACTGTCGTGTCGACCATAAGTTAACTTAATAAAATTCAAACCACAACCGTTAATATGCCAGGTCTTGCTTATACACGTCTGGTCTGTCAAATAATAATTCCCAGACCCCTTCGAATCAGTTTTTTTGTTTCTGAGTTACAAAGACATTTGATATTTTTTTTGTTTTCATCGAGAATCAAATGTATCTCGTACATACTGCACGTTATTGCCTTTCTGAAGAGAACGCAAAGGAGAAAACTTGTCAATCTACATATTTTCTTTCACTTTTCCATGGTGTCGTCGTTGTCATGTAATGATTTGTTTTATACAAATCCTTTGGTGGGTACCCTGCGAAACCTTAACGAAACCATGGTCGTCGATATGAATGTTTGCGCAACAAGTTAGGAAGAACGTCTCAGCTGGAGATCTCCGGGTACTAGAACGAGCGCAGCGACCGTCCCCAACCCATATAACGTAACGACCTCACAGCGTGAATGATTTCCGATTGGACCACACCACGTAGGAATGTCCAAAGTTGACAGAAATGTGAGAATCAGTATAATACCAAAGCGAACTTTCTGGGTAGGTCACACACACACACACACACACATCCACCCACACACACAGTAAGGCCCTTGAAACAATTGAATAAATGAAAGTACCCTATGCCTATACTATCTAATTTCGCCCATTCTTGGCCGGGTCAGAAAGTACAATCTGCATCCAGGGGAGTGAAACGTAAGACCGAGAGAGAGAGAGAGAGAGAGACCGTCTATAGTTGTATTAATAAGTTAACACTCTTTTCCCCGATTCTGAGGATTTTGTCACAGTGGGACGAACCCCAAAGAAATTCAGAAAATAAATGGGTTTCCCTTTCAAACCCCCACCTCCCTGGTGCCTCCGTCATTTTCATAGGTTTCGGTTAGGAAGACATACCCGTCCGTCATTCCTCTGCAGGCATGATCACAAGCTGAGTTACCGGGTGAGTAATCATCAACATATCCAGGAAGCGGTAGTACGTGCTGCATTATAAATACCAGATTAATGTAAAGGTAATGGCTTCTGTAAAGATAATAAGTACAAGTTATGAACATCAAAGATATAAGATTTTTTTTAACTTTGAATACCATTTTTGCTATGTTTGTTATCAATAGGTAGGAGTGTGACCCCCCTTAAGTAGGAGTGTTACCCCCTCCCCTTAGGTAGGAGTGTGACCTCCCCCACCAGCCATGGTCACCACCTACCATTTAGTCTTATTCCAATCTTTAATAAATATCAACAATCAATAGATACTTTAATATTGAATTATGTCGCTGTTAATACGCCGCCATACTAATACCACTCCTAATAAATAGTTAATCACACTCTTAATAAATACCTAATCATACTCCCATTAAATACTTAATCACACTGCTAATAAATACTTAATCACACTCTTAATAAATACTTAATAATCCTTAATCACACTCCTAATAAATCCTTAATCACACTCTGAATAAATACTTAATCACACTCTGAATAAATACTTAATCACACTCTTAATAAATACCTAATCATACTCCCATTAAATACTTAATCACACTCCTAATAAATCCTTAATTACACTCTTAATAAATACTTAATAATCCTTAATCACACTCCTAATAAATCCTTAATCACACTCTGAATAAATACTTAATCACACTCTGAATAAATACTTAATCACACTCTTAATAAATACCTAATCATACTCCCATTAAATACTTAATCACACTCGTAATAAATCCTTAATCACACTCTTAATAAATACTTAATAATCCTTAATCACACTCCTAATAAATCCTTAATCACACTCTGAATAAA
>JAODAG010318699.1:0-11844 GCA_027574785.1 Orphnurgus asper | reverse complement strand
CAGGGTGTTTGAATGTTTTGCAGTAGTCGATCAAATCGAGGGTATAACGAATATTTTCACCAATAAACCTATTTTTAATAAACCCGGATGGGTAAGTATGCATGGGATCAATAACTGGTATGTACTTCATGTATAAGACCACCTGAAATGTAGGATACATACGTGAGTATGTATCTAAGCTAGGGGATAGGCTAGAATCTACATACACATGTACATACACTCTATATGAGGTACATGCTTCTTGTAAGACCACCTCAAATATAGGATACATAACACGAGTATGTTTAAGTTAGGAGGCTAGTATCTACATACACATGTACTTACACTATATTTGTGGCAAGTATGGGATCTATAAATTGATGCAAAGAGTACGTTAATCACCAAATGGTGTGTTAGTTTAGTGTAGTTTAGTTAGTAAGAAGCGGGTCATAGAAAGACCACCGAACAGCCAAGGGCCCAAACTGCATGACCCCAAACAGACATCGAAGTCTAACACACCATGATCAACATAAACAGTTGAAGCAGATCACCACGAAGTTGTCTTAAGCTCCAGAAAAGTTAAATTAAGATGTTCCAAACTTTGACTAGATGAATGAGTCCCCTCGTAGAACTTACAAACCTAGTAACCTTCTCTGGACCTTTTCCAACGACTCACCTTCTGTTAAGACCTAACATACAAAACAAATAGTCCTTTGGTTCTCCTTAATATTCAAGGTTATTTTGCTTTAAAAAACAAGCTTTCAACTGTGGATCAACTAACTATTCCTGCCCCTCGAAATCCACGAAATCAACCACTGACTTAGGTGACCAGTACAATCTGTGCAACGTACGCTTCTGTTCAACAGCAAGAAATACCTCTAGACATCCAAGATGGCTTCCTGCCGTTGCTCCAATGCTCCCTCCAAGGAACGAATGACTTTTTAAGTTCAAATTTAAGTTTACCGAGAAAATAATCCCATGAATCCACAGTACTTTGACCCTGGGAAACGTATCTGACCATTCAATATCCTTGAGAAGTTTAAAACTATCCTCCAGATCATCAGCATTAGAGAAATTGTAGAATGAGCATTTGCTCTGTAGTGTCACTGACACTACAGAGAACATCATCAAACCCAATCATATCATGATCATCGCTAGAATCCAATTTTACCAAACCAACATTTTGATCACTACTAAGAACAAGCCCAAGTATACTTGTTTCCTCTAGTAGGAAAGAAAACAATATGTCAAAGAACTTGCAATCTTTTCTACCACTAAACCCCTCGATCCAAGATATATCCGGATAATTAAATATCTCCCCATAATAACAACATTCCCAGTGCATTTTCATATTGAAGCACTGTCTTATATTGAACCAATTTCTTACATATTTATGTGTGACTGTTCCTGATAGCTCCATGTCCTCCAACCCCTCCCCACCCTCTACCCCAGTTCCTTCGAAGAAGAAGATGAAGAATTTCGCTCTGCCTGCTGTTGATCACAAAGGGAATGTTATCGTGCTAGCCATTTGGAAAATTGCCTAATTAGCTAAATTAACAGAACCTACTCCACTTTCTATATCTTTAACCTTTCTCTCCTAAAGGTTAAAACTTCACTCTCACCTTTTGCATTGCAAGCAAGAGACGGACACTGGAAAATGGACCGCTTATAACAACCACAAAAGTATTCAGAGAAATATAATGTCTTTAAAAATGGGGAAAATTGTTAGATAGGATGCGACATGGTAGCGAGTCTTGCACAAATAAGGCGGACCATTAGAATGTCTGGGAGCTGACTGCCTCATGAGTGTAGGAGGTTCATCATGCTGATTAATCATCTGTTCTTCTTCTTCTAGGAGTGTTACTGAAAGCTGTGAGGACCTTGTACATAACATCCCTGAGATATCTCAGTCTTCCTTTACTTTCAGCAGTAAGTCTCCTCTGTCTTTGATCTTCTCTTTCGTCTGTTCATCTGAATTATTCTCTGTTCATATCTGAATTATTCTCTGTTCATATCTGAAGTATTACACTGTTCATATCTGAAGTATTCTCTGTTCATATCTGAATTATGCTCTGTTCCAATGTGATTTATATCTGTGCATATCTGAATTATTACCTGTTCATATTTGAATTATTCTCTGTTCATATCTGAATTATTCTCTGTTCATATCTGAAGTATTACCTGTTCATATCTGAAGAATTCTCTGTTGATATCTGAATTATGCTCTGTTCAAATGTGATATATTGTCTGTGCATAATTATCTGAATTATTATCTGTTCATATCTGAATTATTCTCTGTTCATATCTGAAGTATTACCTGTTGATATCTGAAGAATTCTCTGTTGATATCTGAATTATGCTCTGTTCAAATGTGATATATTATCTGTGCACATCTGAATTATTCTCTGTTCATATCTGAATTATTCTCTGTTCATATCTGAATTATTCTCTGTTCATATCTGAATTATTCTCTGATCCACTCCCCAGCCACAATCTGATTGCACAGATGTGGATATAATTGGGCTATTAGTCAAATTAGAATTTAAATTAGAGTTCAAATTTAAGCAACTTCTTGAATAGAGTATTTATTTTTTTCTAATATTTTAGTCTCTATTGCTGTCCCGTGTTATTTGCAAAAGGCAACTTTATCGGCTATTGCTGCACGACAAATATTCATTTGTGACACATGTCACAAGAAAACTGGTTGCAGCCATTTTTGCTGTTTTGGGTTTGAACCGGTGTTATTTTGCATAAAACCTTACATTCAGCATCAGTTTGAATTTTTCCATTGAAATGTTAAGATTTTCCCTGGCGGGGTCTTTTAATAAGCGGTTTCTTACAACTTGTTTTCTCCCAGGCGTGCTTAGGAGGAAGGTGCTTCGAAAAGCGGGTAAAAAGCTCTCGGTAAGATTATTCTCCGACCAAACACGTTGGATGTTCATGTTTTGCATTCTGATCAGCTTTGATATTAATAGACTTTATATAGAAATAATGGAAACGTACGATTACTTGGGATCTTCATTGGTTAGGGGGCCAATTCGTGTTTCACCTCTGCCTGCCACGAATGACAGCTGAATTTTCATCGAACCTATGAATATTCTGAACGACCTCACACAGCTAACGTAAAATTATTAAAAATATATATTTTTTTATGAGATGTTGAGGTTTTATAAGTTTTTAATGATGCGGCAAAGTTTGTCAGAGGTGATTTCGAAACCTACCGCAGGCATTTTTTCAGCTTCACCGACATTGGATATTTTGGTCCGACGAGAAATATTTGATGAGTATGTACGCAACTCGAATTTAACCTCTCTGTTTCAGGTCACGTCGTGGACGAAATATTGGGTCGGACTCTGGGGCACCAACCTGCTGCATTACACAGCGAAACATTTCAACAGTACAGAGAGAAGCGATGTAAGTAATTCACTTCATATGGTAGCAAATCTTTTACTCTCATCAGAAAACATGTAATTACATAACATTTCAACAGTACAGAGAGAAGCGATGTAAGTAATTCACTTCATATGGTAGCAAATCTTTTACTCTCATCAGAAAACATGTAATTACATAACATTTCAACAGTACAGAGAGAAGCGACGTAAGTAGTTCACTTCATATGGTAGCAATTCCTTTAATTACGTAACAATGTTTCCTCAAATTCCAAGCAATATAATAGTTTTGTTTCGTGCTCTACAACTGCAATTAACTTTAGTTTTAGTTTCTTGATTCTGCCGGACCATCTGCAGTGGTTAATGAGTTACGAATGTTGCAGATAATTGTTAACGAGTCAAATTGTGAATTAAACTGTCACCCTTCACCACGCAACATATATAGGCAACTCTCTAGTGATTCTGAGTCTTTTTGATATAACAGGATGCTTACATATGTTGCCTTACATATATTAAAGTTCCTGCATGAGCAAGGAATCTTTTTCTCACCATTCCTGTTGCAGCTTCCTTGTCATTGCAAACTTCAAAAATTATTACTACTCCAAACTTTTAACGAAGAAACATTTTTTTATTTTCAAATTGGTAAAATTTATGCCACTTGTATTTACACCTGAAGTCTTCATGAATATGTTCCTTTCATAAGTGGTTAATATTTTTGTGGATTTGTTGTCAAAATGTCTACCTAAGAGTTTTCGACCATTCAGAAATTGAAAAGAAAATAATTTGTAGTCTTTAAATGCAACAGTTTTAACGAAGAAAGGTTTTTCTTTTCTTTCTTTTTTTCTTTCAAATTGGTGAAATTTAAAATATGCCACTTGTATTATTTACACCTTCTGGAATATGTTCCTTTCGTAAGTGGGTAACATTTTTGTGGAGTTGCTCCCTCCGATTAAACAGGAGGCATACTGGGGGGTGGGAAAGATCAATCAAAAATAAAATGGGACACAATGTTGCTTTAACTACGAAAGTCTTCAATTTAGAAATTGCGTCCCTGCATGGAATTCGCGTTTCGTCTTTTGTACCAATGTCAAAAATGTCTACCTAAACATTTTTGACCATTCAGAAAATTAAAAAGAAAATAATATGTGGTCTTTAGAATGCAACACTTGAATGAGAACAAGATATTTTTCATTCCATACTAATATTTCACATTTTGTTGTTCTTTGCGTTTAGTTCAAGTCCACACCGTACAAGATGTTTTCCATCAGCGAGTGGCTGGTCACCATGCCAGACACCCGTAATGAGAACGTAATAATCTTGACAGATCCCAGCACAGGTTAGTCACTTCTTCACTTTGAGTAACCCTGTGTTAGTTTCCTTTGGTCCTATTATCCTATAGTCTTCAAGTCCAATTTGCTCCATTAGCCTGTGAAAAGAGGCTTGAAATGTGACGTGGCATACTAAAGAAAGGAAATAGTTTTCAGTACCAAAGAGCAGATACTTTGCTTTCAGTAAAAAAATAAAAAAATGAAAGCCAAAAAACAGCAAAGGATGCCAATCAGGACGGTCATTTAAGGTACCCTGCTGAGGATTGCGGTAATACGGCCCGTTATTTTTCAGATGGGAAGTGTGAGAACCACTTACCTGATGTGTTCACGATAAACGGGTTAGAAACATTACCCGGCTTGCTTTCTTCGTCATGCCAGGTTTGTTTTCAATGTTTGTTACAACACGGCCGAATTCGCTACATGACGCTGATGGGTATTGATGATGATGAGGATGGGAATAAACTGCATTTGGTGGACTCTCATCGGTGAATAAACCATCGAGACTCCAATTCAGATTAACGGACGAGGGCGGAGCCATTTCCATTATTTTGCCAAACTTCCAATCAAGAAGGGTTTCGTTTATTCACCGATAATTTTACGACAAATGCAGCAACTTTCCCTATTCTACCATCCCGGAAGGCGATGAAAATCACAAATTTTTGCCCTAGGATAGTGATTACTGAACTGCTGGCTGCGTGATAACAGGTCGCCGCCTGTCAACCAATCGCGGTGCAAGATTCTTGATGCAAAGGTTTTATAGAACATTAAATATCTATGTTAAATGTGACTTAGTTGCTATGTGTGGTTCTTTCTTTCCTTCAGGCAACAGCTACAAGTACAAGGCCAACGCTTATTCGACTGCGTGTCAGTGGATTCGACATCTAGACACGGCCACAAAGAAACACAACCGAGCGAAGGTCCGTCCACAAAAATATATATTATGACTATATAACTGATGGATTTAGAAAACAAACAGGACAAAAATCAACAGCTTATAGTAGTTAGGCTTTTGTAGGCGGTATTTTAATCGGTCGTTGTCGGCAGTTAACTTGCTTCGCACTATTAATGAGGCTGTTGAGGTTTTTTATTGTTATTTATCGTACCTAAGTATCATGTGAGATGCAGGACATGTCTTAATAGCTTCACTCTGTGTCTTGTGTCTTATCTTATCTTTCGTGCATTGTTTATGTCGCTTATTGCAGGTGGATTTGTTTTTTTATCATTTTAATAAGTACACTTCTTAGGAGCCCAACTCCAGAAACTTTATTGGCAATGAATAAAAAAAAGAAAAAAAGATAGGGGTGATGGCTCCCACGATACCATTTATAGACTCTACCAGAGAGACAGTCTTAATCTTGGGATTTAACTACTGCCAAAAGTTTATTACTAGTTGTACCATGTACAGGTCGGGTGGGACTGAATGGTGGGGGTGGGAGCAAGGCTCAAGGGATGCAGAGAGGGGGATGCAAGTTAGCAAAAAATTAGATACAAGTTTTTATGCAAAATGCTCTTCGATATTTGTCAACTATTACTTTGATTTGTACCCCCTTGTCATGTGTTCGTGACTTTTTTTCCCACTTGAGCAGCTTTTAAATGATTTTAATAATCAAGTGGACTTTATGATAATCATTGTATTCTATGCCTTCGTTCCAGGCACCGGCAAACTTGATGAGCTTTGAGTGATCTGCAGTAGGATATCTAAAGCATCGAGCGGTTTCACGGCAGACCTCCCCCTCCCCCGGTCCAACGATCTCACTAGCAACGACGAATATGGATGTATGAAGGAGTGAGTGATCCATGCGTCGGAGAATGACATCTTCTAGTAAGACCACAAACAATTGGAGATGTAATCCTGACAAGTTTTGAAGTACTGACTGATGGGGGTGATTGTCGTCCCCCGCAAACTATTGAAGGCGACACAGTCTAGCTGAACAGCTAAACGAGGTGAAATTAAAGAGAAAACAAACCCATTGGGCCGAACTGGTTTTCTTTCAAATCTACTGCTTGAGATCCTTGTCGTGAGAAGACGTAGTGAACGAGAGGACTTGGAGCACGACAAAAACGTCTTTCCTCCGATTTAGAACAGTCGCAGATCCAGATAATTTTAAATGGAATGCTGGGAGATCTCAGTGATTAGCTAGCGGGAAACATTTGGCAGAGATCTAACTTAGCTTATCTCTGGCATAACATGAGAGGCTGTGTAGCCTAGCCTTCCTTAGTCATAACATGAGAGGCTGTGTAGCCTAGCCTTCCTTAGTCATAACATGGGCGGCTGTGTAGCCTAGCCTTCCTTAGTCATAACGTAGCGGCGGCTGTGTGGCCTAGCCTTCCTTTGTCGTACGTTTGTGAAGGGAACTATGTAGTTAACATGATATGAAAACGAGTAATGTGGGAATGAAACAATCCAAGCCGAGTATTTGCAACAATCCAAGACGAGTATTTGAAATTATAGGCAATAGAAGGGTATACTTACACGACTGGTCTCAGGTTTACAGCATGAGCAGTGGCGTCGCCAGGCTTTTCAAATCGGGGGAGGGGAGAACTGGGGGTGGTGACAACATTCCAATGGGGGCACATGATTTCCGACCCGTGCAGAGCATGGGTTCCTGGGCGAAACCCCGGTGTTGGCCCTAGGAAGTATGGAATAGAGACGAAGTCCCGGAAGCTCCTGAGGTTTAAGAAAGTTACAATACAAAAAAAACGTCCATTTTCTAGAAATTTGATAAGAATACACAGGCCTAAGAACCCTGGTTGGGCCAAGAGGTGAGGTCCTCTGAAGCTTGGCCAGTTTTGAGAAATGTGGATTATAGAGTGAATGTATCGATCCAGCAGATCTTATAATAGATGAATGTATGAAAAATCTCTAGCAAGTTATTTTGATGACTAACCAAGCCAAAGCATCAGCAAGGAATGAATGATAGAGTCCTAATACAGTCTCAATCCCAAAGGTCATTTCTGAACTAGGACACCATAACCCAAACATGGTAGGGATAGAATATTTAAGCTTGAACTTTCTCTCTAGAACAAGCCACATAAAAGGGGGGGGGAAGGCATTAATCAAACAGATGTATAATAATAGCAGCTGCTGTCTCTTATTTGAGATCACATGCAAGTTATCACCAGGCCGGCCTTTAACCCCTTTCCAAGTAACCGTTAGCACAAAATTATTATTGACCATCTGCGAATAGCCTATGGAACAATGCCGGATTTCACTTACAAAAACACTTGCCACTACTACCACGAACTTGGTAGGTTGTGCGGCAGTGTACGTAGTGCAATTGCGGTTTTATTTTACGGTGTAGTTTTATGGAGTCCCCTGGTGCGACATTCTTTAGTAAGAAGCAACATTAACAAGAGGTAGTTTACCACTGTTAAACAATTAGAGCTTTTATGTTCAAAGTGATAAGTATAACATTTTTTTTTGTCCGAGAGCAATGGAGCAAATGAAGGTTGGTGATACTCTCCCGACTGTCTTTATTAAGAGTTATTTACAGTGCGAGACATATTTGCAGTATGGAATACATACTATCGTACTCCCTGATAACCGTATGGAAATGTTGATTGATGTGGTACTCTCCTAGTTATCTTTAACAAGATTTATTTACAGTGTGAGACATTTACAGTATGTAGTACATACTATCGTACTCCATGATAACCATATCGAAACATTGTTTGATGTGATACTCTCCCGGTTGTCTTTAACAAGAGTTATTTACATGTTTGCAGTATGGAATACATACTATTGTTCTCCCTGATAATATGGAAATGTTTGATGTGATATTCTCACAGTTGTCAATATCAGGATTTTAAATTTACCTTATGCTCTCTTTCTTTCTGAATAAACCATGAGGTTACTGACATTTCCTTTTTCATGAAAAAAGTAGATGGCAATGTCTAAGGTCATTGGCCAGGTAGAGGAGCAGAGGAGGCAACATGCCCAACACCACATTTTTGGGGGCGGGTGAACATTTTGGGGCAGATGCCTGTTTAATCCAGGCAATGTTGTCCACCAATAGTTTTAAAAAATGTCATACAAAGAGAGTAAGACCGGGCTTGAATATTTTGCCCAAGAAAATAGATGTTTCATCATAGAAATTAATGATGTTAAAGTTTGAATCAGTGAGCTGTATGGTATGTGAAATTCGGGCAAGGTTTGGGGTTATTTGGGCAAAACATTTTCCCACCCGATAAAAAAAAAATATCAAAGTGGTCCGTGATGCTTTATGCCTAAAGATAATTAACTTTCAAATGAACTTTCAGGAAAATGTGATTTCATGATAACCTTTACAAATGTTGCCACACAATTATATGAGCATTGTCTTACTTGCAGGCACCACCCATGATTCCCAGTGTTTTTGATAATTTTACAAATGTTTTATGTAAATTCCCTCCCCCCTTTAATTTCTTTTCCTTCTTTATTTGACCAATAAATTTTCAATATTCAATAAGTAACGCACATGTATTCCATGCTGCTAGAGAGGTAGTGATAAGTGATAGTGTTAGCATTTGATTTTGCTCTGTGAATTCAAGGATTTTAATTATTTCAATTATTCTTGTAACAACAATAATCTATGTAAGACATATTTGAGGCTTACGATGGAATGGTGGCTTTTAAAAACGTACCATTTTAATCAGTTGCATGTGTGTGTGTGTACATGTGTGTGTGTGAAGAAAGAAATAAAGACACAGGTGGTGTATGGTTCTGCTGATTCACCCTCTTATAATGGATGTCCTCCAAGGACATCCCTGCTGGTGTAGTGCGATCAATGCGGTACTACAATTGGTAGGGACTTGTTTTGATGGGAGCTCCCAGTAAAGAACAGAGAAAGAGGGAGCCATTCCAGGTTACTTTTGCATATTTTCCCTGGAAAGACAATTCGTTCAAAGGGTAAAGGTTCTTGCAATGTCGTCGGCAGAGGGCTGGTTAATCTTGTTTTATGAGGTGGTGGTGGAGAGGTGGTGTACAGTGGGTGGCATCCAGGATTCGCGTAGACCTAATCGCGAATGCATACCGGGTAAGAAATTTAAGGTTATATAATTTGAAACAATTTGAGAACAATTTAAATTTCTTGGATAACTCTGTTATTTCCTTGTTTTTTTTTCTTCCTTTTTTTGTATATTTGTTTTTCAAGGAAAAGCACAGACTGTGTTTCTTAAACTAATGCTTTCTCAATTACAAGTGCAATGTATGACACATTCATCCACCAGATATATGGGAACGTACTTAATATGTTCTAAAATGTACAGAGTATGGAGCATAATAATTATGTAGAGTATTGGCAATACTTACTATGTACAGAGTATGGAGATAAGTATGTAAAGATTATGGAAGCAAACATAATATTTATGAGGAACATACTTAACATGTATAGAGTATGGAGCATGATTGTGTGGAGTATTGGATTATACAATTAATATGTACACAGTATCGGACCATACTGAGCATGGAGCATGAGTATGGAGCATGATTATGTAAACATTATCGAACATACATAATATGTACAGGAGCATAATTGTGTAGAGTATTGGATTATACTTTATATGTGCACAGTATCGGAGCATACTGAATATGCACAGATTATGGAGCATGATTTATGTAAACATACTGGAAATATACTTAATATGTACAGAGTGGAGCTTACTTAACATGTACAGAGTATGGATCATAGTTATGTAGGGATTAAGGGAGAATACATAATATGTATAGAGTATGGAGCATAATTATGTAAAGATTATGGGAGAATACATAATTATGTACAGAGTATGGAGCATTCTGAATATGTATATGCTAAGTATGTTAAGACTTATGTATGGTGCAAAGCATGCTGAAGTATCGGTTAGTATGTACCAGAGCTCTTTTATATCACTCAGCATTCATAACCAAGGTACAATACATAGTCTATGTGAAGTATCTATAGAGTATGATGGATATGCAGCAACATGCACCGTAAATGGTATGTCTGGTATGATTGTGGGAATACTGTGTCGACAGTACTTCTTATTAAAACAAGTATAGAATTCAGTATATATAATCGGGTGTGATACCAATTCATTGAGACCGTTGGTTGTATAAAACCTTTGTTTATGTAAATATGCTTATCTGTGCTTGGAAGGGCAAATACATTTCTTCAGCTTCCTAAAGTTGATAGGGGGGGTGCAATTGGAAGAATGCAACTTCCTAATTTAAAGATGATGAAGCAAGTGACCGGTTTGGCTTTTGATCGTAAATATTTACACTTTCCAAAAACATTTTCTGGAGTCTTGAACGAATATCAAACCAACGATTATCAAATCATGATCAAACAAAATGAGGTCATGTGCCAGCTAACCAGCCAAGGGGGAGAGGTGGGGGATATGCAAAATGATTGAGATTTGATGTGATAGAGGGTTGTAAAAAACCCTTTCCGAGAATTGCGCGTTTGTTCGTGGTTATTGAAGAGAGGTCAAACATCCATGTATTTTTTTTTCTTCCCACTTGTGCAACAATTTTTGTTTAGCTTGGAATTTGAATGTAGAGATTTCATATGGCAAGGAGTCGTAGACAACAGACTGATGTAATACGTTATAATGTCCTCCTCCTCATCAGTGCGTTACGAAAACGAGTAGTATCAGCCAATCCGGAGGACGCATGTACGGCGGTGATAGCATCCATGAAGCACGGAGACGGCAGCGGAGATGCGAGGTGTATTGTTATCATCATCATCACTGTATTGATCATTCAGTATTTTATCATTGGATATAATCAATAGTTATAATTACTATTAATATATATAATCTTTAACTGGTGAGAAAAATGACTAATTTTTCTCGTTTGTTGCGTTGTTTTTGTCGTCGAAGAAGTGTTTTGAATCGGAAGAGGACGAGACGGGACTCGGATGGGACCGGAAAATATTGAATGTCCTCCGAGTCCCCCCAACCCCCATCTATTTAACTGTCTGCACTGAAGTTCCATTTCCACTGGTTGTCTGCAGACTCTACGTATGGCGGTGACGGATGTACGAAAGAAAGTTAGTTCCAATTGGTCAAATTCAATTGTATAAAAATTTCTTTGGGTCCCCCCCCCCATATTCTGTGACTGCGGTTTGCACAGAAGTTTCCATGGATTGTCTGCATGATTGACTGATAGAAATAAATCTATATATTATATA
>JAODAG010318688.1:0-11844 GCA_027574785.1 Orphnurgus asper | reverse complement strand
TATATATATATGATATATATATATCCACATATTGTGCCGCTTTACTGGTAGTAGTACTTCGCTAATCCTAACTTTAACCTTCTCTATATTGAATCAAACAGTAGTAAATCAAATGGTTATAGCAGCCGACTAGATTGATCATATTATCGTTGATTGATGTATTATCAAAACGTTGAAGCGTAAGAAAACCTTCCAAAGGCCTGTGATATTAAGCGTAAAACGTGTTTAATGTCATTAAAGGATTTTTCTTTGCAGTGTTTTGGCTAATATCATTTGGGGTAGTATATGTGGTGTTAAGGACGGCCCTCACTTGTTACTGGTGGGGGTTGTCTTCCAACATAGTAATGCGAAACACAGTATTGACTATACACACTCGCTAAATAATCTCTTGGCCTTAATTAATAGTCCAATCAAAATATCACTCGACACCGTGGCATCTACTGCCGTTGTTTGGCTTAGAACTGAAGTTTTTTTTCCTGACTGAGGTTCTTAAAAGCCATAAAACGTAGACCTAAGTCAATCAAATATTACAATGTCACATCACCAACATTATTATCAGGCCGCGAAACGCCACTGTTTTACGTTGAAATATATTATTTTAAAGAGCCCCACCAGTTTTGAAACTTTAACGCTCTTTGTGGGGCGTGGCTTACGTGGAACACCTGTTCTTTAGAAAACTTGGCAATGAATGGGTCTTACGTCATTAGGGGGGACTTCTTTGAACTGTTGGTCAGTTGCTAAATTTACCGCATGCTGCTTGCAACAAGGTGCAAAATGACTAACGTTTTGGCTTATAATACTTCGGAAAACCCATCAGACCGTGTTAACCCAACCGAGGGTGGGTTTTTTTCCCCTACTAGATTGTGAAATACATGTGAAATAATATTCTCGCGTATAGTTAAGAGTCGAATCGACCAAGTAGTCTAAAAATAGGTAGCGCCAAATTTACGGTTCGCCATTTCATAAGGCTAGTGTGGTAAGTGTAAATGTTACACTAGCTTAGACTGAGTAAGAAGAAGCTTGTTGTTTGTGCTCTTGGAACTCCGGGACCAGACTTAGTGAGAGGATTATTTTCATGCTATCTAGAGAGTAGTAGTAGATACTATATATTAATTAATATTATTAACGTTTACTAGGGCTAAAACTAAACCAGTTGGGACTGAAACGCTTCATCGTTCGGAAATTTTACGTTGACTTTTGGGGTCATAATGACACCTGTGCCGGGACGGTACTAGGAGAGTGGACTTAGGGGTAAGTCATTCGTTACTTCGTTTTTACACGTCTTCGTTCGTGAACTCCCAACGTCCATGTGATTTTTCTAACCCGAGTTGGGCAGACGACAGTGTAGGCTGAACGTGATGGATGTTGCCAAGGGCAGCCTAACGTTGGCCGTACTCTACTTACTAGTAACTAGTACTACTACTAGTAGTAGTAGTACTACAATACATAGGGATCAGCAGGAATTATGACGTTTTATTTGGCATAAAAAATGTTATATGTACTACTAGTACTAATAATAATACTAGTAATACTAGTAATACTAATAGTATTAATAGTAATACTAGACAGTACTACTACTAGTAGTAGTACTAATACTATAGTATAGCCTATACTCTAAAAAAAATCTTGGGTGAATCTAGGCAATGGTTGGTTTTTATTAAATTGTCAGTATTCTAAATCTAACTGGTTGTTCTGTTACTTAGTTGAGCAACTGGTAATCATTTGCTGGTTCACTGATTTAGGGATTGTTATTTAACTGTTTAATTAAAGTCCGTTCTCGTCACACCGTAGTTATTTTTTACAGTATAAAGCAAAAATGAACCTTTATTATCCATACTGCTAGTATCACTCAGTACTACTACTAGCGGTGTGGCCTGCCCAAGTCTTTTGTAAATTGTAAATCAAAATGTGAACCTGTGATAAAACGATTGAGCATGATTTTCGTACACCTAGAAGTACAACTAATTCCCTTAATAAAAAAAAGGGAAATATCTAATGATCCCATACATTAATTACGTTGGTTTTGACACAAATGTGAGAGAAACATTGTTATGTACACCTCTGTTATTGTTATGAAATACCTTCGAGAATGACCCATGATTGTCGGCTAAATTTGTTGTCTTTATACATGTCTTCTGTGTGCAACGTTACAATTCTGTTGCAACTCAATGCAGTCACAAAATACAAACTACGGTAGGCAACAGTGGAATCAAAACAAAACAGGAGTCCATACAAGTCATGAAAGACCTACAGTACTTACTGTACCTACTGTAACTGGCAACCTTTGGGGCTAAGAAACTGACACCCGAATCCTTTATGAAAATAATGAGGAAGACCTATAAAAGCTGCAAAAAAATGAATCCTTGATAAATTTTGCATTTATTTTTCCCTGGATATGTGTTATAGGAGCTGTATCTTTCAGGAGAGAGCCCCTTTTTTTTGGCATACACTCCCAACAATGTTCCAAATAAGTAGAAATTAGCAAGAAACATCACAGACACTCGTGGCCTGCCAAGCCGATACAGTATGTTCATGTTGTTACCCAATGATTATCGGCAGATGTACAGTACGTCTAGTATAGTGTATTTCATGAACAATTTTGAAAATGGCTGGAGTGCAGCTATACAGTATCATACTCAGGAACATAGTACTAGCCAATGGGGGGGGGGAGCAGTGGAAGTGACTGCTCCCTCCCCATCTTTGGCATCCAAAACAGGGAAAATGGGTAAAAACTTTCAAAAGTGACGTTACTTCGAGCAGTTCTGTTCAATTTCCTAGCTATTTGACTGTTCTATACCCCTCCCCCTTTCAATTTTCTGGCTATGCTCCTGATCATACATAGTCATTTGTTCGTTGGCTATGTGGGGTGATATAAAAAACCAGGGTAGAACGCGACACAAAATCATGTGCTGTAACAGTGCAGTTCCATTTTGTAGCATATTACGTGATTGTGTGACATACTGTAGCTGCTGGAAGGGTGTGGCTTGGGTGACCGTTAATGATACTTCAATAGGCTGAAAGTTTATGTGGTTACTGATTTTTTATTGGGTGGGGGCAAATTGTCTGCTACTTTCTTGTAATGGGGTAACCATGGCAAATTTCTGTACAAAGGTGTCATTTAGGTCATTTCTGTGGAGAGTCTTGACTGTTCCGATCATGTCTGTACCGATTGACTGACCACGCACGGTACCACATTCTAAAATATTTTGAGTTCTTCTAAAGTACAATCAACTGACAACAAGACCTGGGAATACATGTGTCAAAATTTCTTTGGTCTTGGTTTACATAGGGTTTCCTATTCTACTCAAATGAGATTCTTTTCTGAAGGTTCAAATGCCAACATTTTTTCTCCAGGGGAACTAAAACCAAAATCAACAATGATTCAGCCATGTTTTGAGCATCTCTCTCTCTGTGGCAAAGATTGAATCAGAGAATATTCCAAGTCCAATCAAGATAACCTTCATTCTCTAGAACTTTCCCACAGTGCTTCCCACAGATTGATATCGGACAAAGAAGTGAAACCATCACTAGGATAAAATAAAGTTAAGGGCTGGTGGTCTTCTCTAATTCCACTGCTTGGTATTTTTACCAAGTCACAAATAAACCAGGAAGGATACAGGTTAAACTGGGCTGTAGTCCATGTTTGTTGATATTAGACTTAGGCAAGGGTGTCTCCAGCAACTCTCTGCTTTATACTGTACTACTAGAGGAGGGAGCTGCAGTGAGTCCTGCCTACTGTATAATGGAGGGTGATCTGTACTATGAAATAGTGTGGTCAGGGAGATCAATAAACTCTTCAGACTTTATTTATGGTGGATTGGTACTGAAGCAGAAAGTTGTTACAGCAATTCTTCTGGGTTGAAGGATGGTTTCAAGGAAAATCAATTGTTATTTATAGGGTCAGTTGTGAGCAGGGGGGGTGCCACTAGAGTCGTCTGGTGGTCCTGGTGGTTGTTTTAGTGGTGTAAAGATAAACTGTTTAGCCAAGTATTCTGTACAGTAACTAAGTATGACATTGAGTTTATGATTTGGGAATCCCTTGGTCACACAAACTACTGATTATAGGCATCTTCAATTAATTATGTGTGCAGTACTGCTAACTTTGAAACACATTTGAGATGTAACAGAAAATAAAGTTGGCAAGTTTGTGTTTCTAGATATATGTAGATGCATCTTGTAAGGGGGAGGATGCATTTTGCATCTCTCACTGTTGGTAACAGCACATTTATCTTCAAGAAAAATATTAAAAAAAACAGTGAATTCCCAAAGTTTTTACAAAAATTTCAATCTTCAAACAATTCCAGTTGTAGCACTCGCAGGAAGAATTGTTCTTGTTAAAGAAGTTAAACGTCGTTAATCGTTATGGGAATGTAATAGCAATCTAGATCATAATCATCAATCATGGCAGTATGCATGTAGCTCCGCCGCTCTCTCTCTTGTACATGCATGTATATTTGAACTTCACCAATTACTGGTTGTACTGCAGCTGCCTTTGTAACAGTCCAGTACAGTAGTGTAAAAGAAAATAGTGATGGTTTACTGAACCATGGAGAAGATAACAATAGCAAAGAATAACAATGGGGAGCTGAAGCTGTCAGTTATTATTTACTTGTCCATAGTATATGACTAAACAGTTCAGTAACAAAGAGAATTAGCAGGAAAAAACCATGCATACAAAAGTCTGTTCCTTTGGCCTGGTGCACTTCAATAATGCTGTTCAGTCTGCTTTCTGCTGGTGTCAAAATGTTGCCATGCAACTCCCAAGTTGCTTTACACTTTGTGGTGTTCCTGGGTAGCAGGTTTGCTGGTACTTTGACCAAGTGAATTAAATTAAGCTACTTCAGAATAATTCAGCAGCTCCATAGCTGCAGATGCTGGTTGATTAAGCGAGCCGATTTTAAGACCAACTAAAAGTTAAACTTCCGATAATAAAAAGAAAATTTTGTGACTTAAAAATTGACAACTCCCAACTTTTAAAATGTTATTCATTTTATTTTAAAATCCAGATTGTGCAAATAATCTGCAATGTTAATGTCATGTGCAAACAACCCATATAAAATTATGCTTTATGATGCAAAAAAAGTTGTAACATGCATGAAGGTTTTAATTATAAGCTGTGGGTAGTTGTGCAGTCAGAGGGGATAGTTTCAATTTTTGTATACAAACCATTTTTTTATCATGTTGTGAATGACTTGAAGTCAGAGTATAGAGTAGAGGATTTGCAAGAATATTCTTTGGGCGAGAAAGAATTGTTGATCATTTGCATTATTTCCAGTAAATCGTCATTACTTCACTGAATTTATTGAGCTTTTGTGAGCATTATCTGTAAAACTGCTAAAAAGTTGACAGCCCTTACTATACTTATAAAATATCTGTATTGGGTGTTTGTTTATGGACTCAAAGGGCATTTCTCTTTAACCTTGAACTGTTTGTATTTCATTTTATGAAGGGGTTCAATGGGTGTTTTGATGAAATTTATTGATGTCAATGGGGTAAACCCTATGAAATACTTGGCAACAACCTTTTGACCTCGAGCATGATTGCCAGGAAAAAAAGTCCTAACATTCAAGACTTTCTCTCCATTTTGAAGGCGGTCCAACCCCGCCACCCCCCACCCACCCAGTCTATGATGTCAAATGTCCCAATTTCCAAAAAATGTCTCCAGGCTTGCTCCCCCAGACTGACAAAATCTCTAAAATGTCATGCTGGGCACTGTTTTGACATATTGACAGATTTGAAAGTGTCTACATTCCTGTTGGCTGTTTTCTTGTCAGTATGCATTTAGAAATAGAAGTTATATGCCCATGGTATGTGATCCACTGGACTAGTTCCATGCAGAGGTGAAAAAAATAATTATCCTACCTGTGACTTATTATTAAACCATAGCCTCCAGTGTTTCATCGTAGTAAACCGACTATGCTGCAGGTTCCTTGCAGCTGTTAAAAAGTTATCCCTATACCTGTGACTTATTAATTTAACAAGACCTCTACCTTCAGTACCGTAGTCATTGTAGTAAACAAGACTATATGCTGTAGCATAGTTGAAACTTGAGGTAGGATTTTGTTGTTGCAAACCTGTTGTTCAACCGACATCACTCTAGGAATGGCAGTCATACGGTGGAGTCTGTGAAGGGTCGGTTCAGTGTAAATTGAATCAGATTGGAATGTTTTAGCCAGATTCGGTCTTCAAAACAGACTTTAATCTGACTCGTCTTGATCCAAAACTTGACTCCAAATCTGACTAAAGGGAATCATGGTTTTTATTGAAACAGCACCCTCGGTGAAGGTAGGCCTATATGCGTCTAAAACCACTCAAAAACAACAACTACAGTCGAACGTAATTTTTTCCCTAACTCCAGACGTCCCTCTCTCTGCTCCTACTGTAGACCATCAAGACAACATTTTAATTAAGGGAGAAAAGTCTGTGGAGGCTGAACCAACAGAATTAATTAGTACAGGATAATTAGGGGAACTAAAAGAAACATCTTTCAGTTTGGTTAAGACCAGCTAAGTTAAGGAAGGGTAAGACAAGCCACCTAAGAAGGAACCCACAGGGATCCAAAATCAAACAATTCTTAGTACGCTGGAAACGAGTCGGTCCAGAGCTGAAAGGTTTAGTCTTTATTGATTATTTACTATATATTTGTTTATACTTAGTACTTAGTCATAGACAGTAGTACTTAGTATTAGTAGAAAAGGGAACCCCCCCCCCACAGGATTTGATATGGACTGTGTGAATGATTTATGAGCCAGACAGGTCAGTGGAGGTGAAATATTCCTTCTTTTTTTTTTACCCAGCTGCTCTACCAACTATATGGATGATTTGCTCCATTGGCAGTGTAGTGCAAAGGAGTGTCACAACTCTTACAACATGCCAGTCAAAGGTCATGCTATCCTATCATGGGGAAAAAAACATCATTTTATCTGTAGTTGTTGAATGTGTCTCCTCACAGGGTTCTTATAAAAGTTATTTATTAGTTCGTTGCCAAGGATAGACTTTTGTAACCTAGCCCCTAGAAAGTGCGTTAAGTGTATTTTGGACATTATAGGAATGGCTAGAAACCACTGCATTCTTCAAATTAATTACATGAAAGTGACTAAACTCAGATTGGAGCGACATTTTTGTGCAGCTGTTGTGCAGGAATGGAGGTTATTCATTGAAGTTATTCTTGTTAACTTGTTTTAGTTATAAATATCCTTGAATGTGTAATTCAGCTGCTGGTCTGCTGGTATTTTTTTTTATGACCCAATTATATAGCCTACTGCCTTCTAGATATATGGGAGGTTGGCCAGATGCAGCTTCCATTGAATATAATCTCTTTTACATGTTATATTGTTCAGCTACCAGTATCTTTGGGTAAAATTCTCCAATCTCATAGTACATCTGTTGCTAATTTAATCGGTCATTAAGACCAATTTAGATGCATCCTGTTCTTCTACTAACCATCTTTGATCTAGATGTACTGTAGTGTTAATTTGAAGGGCATCCAGTAATTTAGTACTCCTAACTGATAACTCCGAAGATAGTCAGCATCTATATTACAGTATACACACTAGCTTTTCCTTTTACACTGCTTTGTCACTTGTATTGGTTTCTTGGACCTTGATAGGAAGTTATTGGAAGTTTTACACAAAAGGTGTAATAAAAATTCTGAAGGATACTCACAGGATAATTAAGGAATAAACAGGAAGGTGCCATATATGTTTTGAAAGCCTGGGTATCAAGGGTATCTTATCTTGCACCCTTTTTAGAATCTCAACAAATTGTTGACCCAAGAGCCATCAATATCTGGAACAGTCTATGGAAAATGCTTTACAAACTCCGCTCTCACTTTCCCGCAATTGTGTTGAGCCGATTATCGGTTGGATTTCAGTATCGGCAACATTTGTAAAAATTGCCGATTGAACTTTCCAGTTCAAAATTTCAAATATTTTATATGTAGACCGTCTTGTTTGGGTTTCGAGACTTACAATCATCCCCCCCCCCCACATTATTCTACATGATTTTTGTTGTTTAAACACATCTTGCATCGAGGTGAACTTGAGGAATTATAATGACATGAACTGAACTGAATTTAAACAGAATATAGCCTACACCTTAGTAGGATATTCATTAGTCGAATTAGACTTGATCTATACAAAACTCTTGAACATGGTGTTACTTATCCTAGCCTACACAGCACTCGTAGAGACGTATTACGCTGCATGCTTTGTCAAATCGTATGTAGGCAACGTAACCAGAGTAAGTCAACTCTTGGTACAAGTGGACTATTCCCACACGAAGATCCTAACTGGGCTTGGCTTTGGAAATCACTTTTTCGGGAGAATATCATGTTTTCCTTGGTATTTTGCAGTGTAATTGTGATTAATAGACATAAAAGTCATACCTACTAGACATGAGTTTCGTAAACGTTTTCAGTAAATCAGATTTTTGATCCATAACGCAGGCGATTTGTGGAAATTTCCTGAACATGTTCAAGGTGCGTCATTTGACATCACAAACGAACAATAGAAAATAGAAGGTTTTGCAGCATTTCTGATTGGACATAATGTAAAAAAGAAAAATGCTGATTGTGCTGCTTGTCAAAACAAAACCTGCGTTAGATACATCGAAAGAATAGGACTCCAACTTGGGTACTGTTATACTGGGAGTTTAATCCAAAGCTTGTACTGTACTGTACAGAGAGTAGTAGCTTTCAGGAGTACGTTATTTAACAGAATGAAAAAGTTAAAGCTTTAGGAATAACAGGTACTGTATTCTAGATGAAAAGGAGTACAGTATACAGACAAATATTTATATTCACTCCAAATACCTACATCAATACAACAACAAGATGAAATACTAAACTGCCACCTAGTCCCTGGGGGACTTTATATGCGAAGACAGTCAGTGAGAATGTAAGGCCTTCTATCCCTGCTAAATACCAGTGGAATGGAACCACCAGGAGTGCAAACAACAGCACATTCCTTGTTTCCTTTCTGGTGAAATTGAAGGGTAGTACAACAGGTATGTGGCCTTTTCAACCAGGTTGAACTGCTGCTGTAAATCTCCAACATGTACAACATTTACTACAAGAGAATGAATGGTTTGTTTGGCCCCCTCCCAGAACGCTTGTTTAAAAGGTTGAATGTTTTAAAACGGCAACTTGAGTTTTGCAGGTAGGTGATCTACTCTTGGATTTGAAAGTGCTCCAGAGAGAGGGAGGTGTAAATGCTGGGAATTTTGATCTTAGAATGGATGGGACCGGGGGTTTTCCACTGGGTTTCGGAAAACTCCCAGTCCCATGTGTTGGTTTCAGCCAGAGAGCTACTGTAGATTCTTGTCATTCTATTATGCATTAACTATTAATGTTTCTTTAGTACCTAAAAACAGAACCATATCCTAATGCCTCGAGTCAAATGCCATAGTTGACATGTATACTAC
Organism: Orphnurgus asper; assembly: GCA_027574785.1. Lineage (NCBI taxonomy): Eukaryota > Metazoa > Echinodermata > Holothuroidea > Elasipodida > Deimatidae > Orphnurgus > Orphnurgus asper. Next base: position 2,421 of record JAODAG010318688.1, on the reverse strand, counting down.
ATTCAGCAATTTACCATTAAAGGAAGCCATCCTAGGTGTGAGTGAGATCAAATGATATAATAGTTGACTGTCCTCTGATTTAGCAATAAATTTCTCTTGCTCATGCATACAGTATACCTCCCTATACACCGTGACTTGAAGTCTTAACACTGTTTTGATCAGATCAGCCCTGAACTATTGTTACTCGTAGTATATATATCTCCTAATACCAGTTGTACTCCTAATACCAGTTGTACTCCTAATACCAGTACATGTCCTAATATTGTACCAGTAGTATACCTCCTAAACCAGTAGTATGTCCTAAATACAGCAGTATACCTCCTAATACTTTGCTACACTGGTCATAATAATCATGTATGTATTTAATATATTCCTATGGTCTGCTGGAGGCATTTCTCTGATTCCAGTAGTAGTGTTGTGTGGAAGTGTTTTATTTCTACTGACTTAGAAAGCATTTCTGCCCACCCCCTGCTACGATCTTTAAATTGGTTAATATTTGAGTAATTTGGACCCAATTACTGGTAACTATAGATCAGTGGGTGGGTGCATGGCACAGTTATTAGCTTACATCGTGAATTTTTCAGTTTTGGAAATTCCAGCAAACCTTTCATTTCATTAACAATGTACATTCATTACTTCAACAAAATAATTTCCTGCAATTTGGTTACGGTATTTAATGTTAGATGCTTGTCCCGGTCAAGAATACTAGAGGGACATATGTTTGAATCAGAAAATATACCCATACAAGCAAATGTTGCATCCTTTGAAGTTTGAATACTGACCGTCGTCGTTGGTACAATAAATTATTAATATGACTGAACATGTTAATGCTGAAACTGATCTTCTTGAATGAAATATTCTGAATATTTAGTTATTCAAACTATTATATTATCAGACATCTTGCTGTCTATAGTACTTAATTGGTACAGTAACACCCTCTTCCCTGTAATCTCAATCTTTTGTTATTAAAGTTGCATCTAAGATTGGTCAAATATTGAATCGGTTTGCACATTTGTGTGGTAATTTTTTTTTAAAGTTACCACCATTAAAACTTTGCACATCCACTTATGTGACACACTCGTATGATATTAATGAATCCCATAAAGTCACACACGTCCTCCTTGGCTTGCCTTTTGTGTACCCCCTATGAGACAAATAAGACATTCCTTTATTAATTAAGGGAGCCAAATTTAAAAATGCTTTTCAACCTTATCAGGCCGGAGCAACCACGAGGGCTGGTTTTACAATTAGGTGTGCTGATTGGAAAGTACTGTAGTTGCACTTTAATCACACCATCTCTTTGTCTGTTGACAGCTTGGGAATTTGGGAAGTTAGTCCACACAACAAGTTGGGAGAATAAATTATGGGAGGTTCTGCTGTATTTGGGAGGTGTCTATCAAAGATAAGGCAGAAGATGTTTCCTGTGTTTGCATGACCTGTTTAGATGTTGACAATGGACAGGAATAGTAAACTGTTCTCATATCTCCATGTAGTGGCCCAGTCTTATTTCAAGGTTTGTATACGGGGTGGGGAGAAGTTAGGAGCTGCCAGTGGATGTAGGAATCACTCACTACTCTTCGTTTTCAATTCCAACAGCTCTCAAACCTCTGCAATCAAGTCGGTGTGTGTGTGTGTGAATGTTACAATTGAGATTGTAAACACGATAATTAATGTAAGTACTGTATGGCATGTTGTATAGATGTCATATTTGGTTCAACCAGAAATGCACTAGTTGTGGGATATAAATCTTTAAGTTCTCCAACTAGTCATCCAGTGAGGAGCAAGAAAGAGCATCCTCTTATTCAATTTTTTTTTGCAATTTGTAATATCTGCATCCAACGTAAAATCTTAGTTGCTGATTCGTCAGTTAATTTTTGGTCTTCATATTTCAGCTAGCTTAACCAAACTACAAGTAACTATAATTGCCATGATTGCCAAGTCAGAGTATGGTGCAGAATCTTCTTCTTACTGTTTGCTTCAATCACGTAAGTTAATACGTATCATATCTCTTTGTATGAATCTGCTAAATATTTCAGGTATGTGGAATTATGCTTTGTGTTTGTTGTTCGCAATCAAATGGGATAGCTACTGTTGCTGTTGTGCTGATTTGGTGGTTATGCACCTTTCATGCTCCACTTCACCCAGCTGGTTGATTTTCTGAATTCCCCCTTTTTTTTTGTAGAAACTTTGGCCTTCACCCTACAAGTAGATATAGCCTACCTAGCAGTTATTCTATAACTGTTGATGGGTTTTGGGTTTGTTTCTTTCAAATTTTGTTTTAAAGTTCATAGCTTCAGTGGTTGCATTCCATCAGTCTATGAAATTTAACGTTTTACAAAGTGCAACCATGCGGGATATGACCCTAAAAGGTCGAGACAAGCCAATAATGGTTGACTACAAATTAGGCCTACCGTCTTTTTT
>JAODAG010318687.1:0-18316 GCA_027574785.1 Orphnurgus asper | reverse complement strand
CCATCAGAGGGTATCTAGGAATATGGTACAGAACACTACTGCCCTGTAGAGACAGTGACCATCAGAGGGTATCTAGGAATATGGTACAGAACACTACTGCCCTGTAGAGACAGTGACCATCAGAGGGTATCTAGGGATATGGTACAGAACACTACTGCCCTGTAGAGACAGTGACCATCAGAGGTTATCTAGGGAGATAAGGGTAACATGATACAGAACGCTACTGCCACAAACAATTTTTTTTCCAATTGGCTAACATCACAATAGGTCAACCACACAAGGGAAACCCAATTCTGTTGGAAAGCTGAGGTTTCTTGAAATAGTGAAATGCTAGCATATGAGGACAGCATCAACAAACAGCAGAGCAGACATGACACAGAACTCCCACGTGTGGAACAATGACAGGGTCGCTGCTCAACGGTACCTCTTTTAAGGTGAGGCCTCTCCTGATGAGGATGGTTTTGAGTTTATCGTATTCGATCTTCCTGGAGCTGTTCACGTTCTGCGATTCCTCTTCGGCTATTCGTCGCTCTCTCTCCTTGTCGAGGGCGGCCTTCTTGTCCTTAAAAATGCAAGGGATTTATATGTCTTTGAAAGGTGGGAGGCATAACATTGACGTAAACTATAAGGACAAGGGAATTCATTCTCAATTCTACTCAGCCTTGCATGAACAAACAAAAGAAATTACGAGTATGTTACTTTCTAAATGCTCCCATTTTTACTATTAGCTAAATATACATTTCTGCCAAAAAAGTGTTCTAATCTGTTGATGAGTACGTTGTTTAAAACTTGGGTATATCCAAAAAATTAAACGTAAAACCTAGATTTTTTAACACTTATAACTGTCCGAGAAGGCTCGGCAGACGGAAGGATTTTACAGCACAAAATTGCTCTTTGGCCGCTGAAGAAGACCGCGTCATACGATATCAACTGTTCTTGCAGGGATGTAGCTACGCTGGCCAGAGAGACACCAGGGATGCAGGCCAGCACTTAGGCCTCAAGGACCCTCTCCCAACCAAATAATAAATTTAAAACAAGGTAAAAAATTATTAAATAAATTCAAGAACTAGAGCATCACTGATGTATGTGATGAAAGCAAATTTGTTGTCTTGTAATTACCTCCTGAGCTTCCCACTTCCCTGTAGTAACAACGGCAACCAGAAATGCAGAATTTCATTGCGAATCCTTGCGGTATCCAACATTAATATGCAATCATTTGACCTCAAAATCATGACTAACTGTTGTAACACGATTCTGGCCAACTCTGACAAAAGTTTGCCTTGGGGTTTAAGCAAATTTCAGTATTTTACTCCTGATGACCTTTGACCCTCAAAATCATAAAAAACAGTTATTTTGACCAACTTTGATGCATTTTTCACAATCTAACCTTTGACCTCAAAATCTGACAATTCTGACCAAATCTGACCAAGTTTGCTTGTGGTACAAAGCAAATTTGCATTCTGACCTCTGATAACCATTGATCTCTGTATCAGACTTGTACAATTTTTGTAGTACTTACTCTATTCTCACTGTAGTTGTTATTGTTGTTGATTCATGACTAACTTATGGTTCCGACTCGTTTTTCTACTCGATTCTTCAGAAATGTTACACACTTACACTGGATATTACTTACTCTTCTTCGTTGGGCTTTGGAAACTTTGTGCTCCAATTTCTCTTCCTCTGGCAGTCTGCTCACCGTCACCTTCTCCATCTCACCAGACAGATATTCATCACCCTACAAGTATTAACGATAAAATACAAGACAGCGATCTGATTTTCGTATTCTATGCCAAGATGTATAGCATTAAAGAATTTCGTCGTGCGTCGTTCCAGAACCGTTTTGGAAGTTGACCTAGCGGCGGTCGTTCGTGGAAAACTTGTTGTGATCCCGTGGAGGGGGGAAAACTCGCACGGTGTGATGCAGTATCGAATATATTGACGAGGAGCGCGCTGTTTGCGTACATATCATCAGATACATCGATGGGGGCCCATTGCTGGCTGCGCATTGCACTCGACTCAGATCTTTACCTGCAGAGGCTGCGGCGGTGCCTGGAGGGCGTGCTCCTCCACCTCATGTCTGCCATTCAGCTCTGCTTCTAGTCTGGCAATCTCCTCGTTTGATGCTTTCTTCCGCTTTTTGTCTCCTTTAGGTACTGATTTCTTTATTCCTTGTATCTTGGCTGTAAAAATTGAAAACTTACTAAAAATTGAAGATTTAATTGAATTGCAGGTCCATCTGCCTCTAACTATTTATTTGCCATCTCGAATATCAATTGGTAAGTTTCCAAGTCTATAATACAGATGCATATACAAAATTACAACTAAATCTACTAGTAAGTACAAGTAGTATTAGCATCATTACATGTCCAAGGGAATGGCACATAACCATGTCTGTCATACCATCTCCAAACCTGTGTGCAAAAGCTGCATACATGCACATGCAGCTTTTGCACACAATATATTTAAGTGATATTTTGTTCTTATGTTTTCATGCACATCAGAAACAAAACAGCTGTGCTTCTATCTTTCTTTTGAGGATTTTTGAATGAATGAGAGGAAGTCATATATCTGAAGGATAATTAGTAGTATTACTACTACTACTATGAACAAGAAGAAAATGTTGTTTTAAAACATGAGAGACTTTATGAATATAGGCTCATAAAGAAACCATGTCGATCGTGGATGAACACCAGCATTAACAAGGCAGCCATCTCTTTTCTCACGTTCACAAGGCAGGCAGGTAATCAACTATCCCACCGCCATCTAACATCCCTATCAGCCGGATGTGTATGCTAAAAGCTTTGCTAAACTTAGGCTAGGCTAATAAAAAAGTAACACAGGCTCACATGCGGCTAAGCAACATTCAGTTTTGCCTACCTTGCAATTCCTTTCGTTCCTTTTTGTGCTTTTCTGCAAGTACATCCATTGCAATCGGAAATGTTATCAACACACGGTGTAAACTGACAGGGACGCTTGAGAATTAGGGGTATAATAGTTACAGGTACTACATACAGCTCAGTGTGTGGACAAGAAGGCTTGCTCTAGTCAAAGTTAACTAGTACACTATACTAGTACTAGTATTATTAGTAGTACAGTAGTACTAGTAAGAAGTAGTAGAACTACTACTAGTACTAGTAGTAGTACTTAGTAACTTTTAGTACCGGTTTTTAAGAAAACTCTCCCAAGAAAGACACCTGGGATCTAAACCAAACAAACGGTAGTATACGGCCACGGCTTCGAAAGCCAAACTGACCAACAACTTCTCAGCCCCAATCCTATTTCGAATGGACTGCTAAGGCTAAATATCATTGCTCGGTTGGAAGACGTGCCCCCACCATGATTAACCAAACACAGACCTTCATCATGTAAACATAGCATTCAAAGCAAAACTATGTATCTTGAAAAAGGAAACACAGCAACCTGGCTAAGACGAATATATATCATCCAACGCAGAACGTAGCATAATAAAAGAATGCAAAGAAGCTTTCAGTAATTATTATTAAACATCGACGGACACTTTGATATATCGAATTTGGAAATTGATCAGTCAACAGTCAACTGCATTTTCAAGATGATTGAGTTATACCATGATAGTGTCAGTTGACTGATCACCTGACTTATTTTACACCCAACTTTGACTCTGTAGAAATCGTTTCCACGTTTCAATTAAGTTAAGTATTTTTTTTCCCCCGCTATATTGTTGGACATAGACTATCTGCTTTTAAGAATTGATGATCTTTAAATTAAAATACTAATTAAAACAAAATTATGAAACTCAAAGCTGTATGTTGTATAAAATAGAATTGCAAATGGAAGCAGCGTAAGTTTGTAATAATAATAATTAATACCACACACGATACAGTAGTAACTGACCCATCCCCATATGCAACGAAGTTGATCAGTTCTATTTAGTAATTCCCTGTCTTCTGAGCAGAGACTGTTAACATCTGAAAGCTTACTACATTGGAGCTGAGACGTCTTCGGGGGTGATCTTTTGCAGGTTTGTAAAATTCTCCATGGTTTTGATAGGCTGACGTTCCATGATTTTTTCAATTGGTCGAACAATAAACGTACCCGAGGTACCATAGACTTAAGCTTCGTAAGGATTTTTCCAGGTTAGATAGCAGAAAGGTCTTCTTTTCACAGAGAGTGGTGGATGAGTGGGAATGACTTGCCCGAGGCATTGGTGTATGCTAGTAGTGCCAATGCCTTTAAGAATGGTATTGATGCCTATTTTACGGATATTGGTAGAATTTAGGGTTTTTGTGGTTCAGGATCCTTTATGAGGAGGGCATTGTCCTTTCTGATCCTTATTATCTATACTAGTATACTATACTAAATGGAAGTCACGGTTCTCCGTTTATGGTATGATCTACCGCATACTTATTAAGAAGAAGAGTAATCAGCGATGACCATTACGATCGAATGCATCAGATGTAAGGATTTAATAATATTATGCTAAACTAGTTCTTAAATTAAGAGACTATAGTTATCGGTAAGTTACAACATATCTCCAAAACTAGTATGGCTCATGATGAGGTTTGTAAATAAATCATACATTCAATTTCAAGGCATAACAAAGTAACAGTAATAACACAAGTTTTAGTTTTCAATTATAATGTTAACGTAAGTTAATAGGGTAGACTCTAGGGCTAGGCTAACTGCAGTGCTAATAGTAATACTAACTTTAGCCTAGTTTAATATTACTATAGTATACTGAAGATTAAAGTTAGTACCCGTGCTATAGCCAGTGTATATTTGCAGCCTATATAGTAGTTAATGACAGTAAGTAACACCAACAACATTAAAAACAGTAGTACTACTACTACTAACAACTGAGTAAATGTAACTAGTAGTAATACTGGATATGATGGTAGGAAACAACTCAGTTCTAGTCCCAAGGAGTAAAATGCTAGACACAAAGTGATCTGTCCCTCAAGTTTGCTCTGCCTGTGACATGGGGATGGGTCAGTTACTGTATCGTGTGTGGTATTAATTATTATTATCAAACTTACGCTGCTTCCATTTGCAATTCTATTTTACATCCAGTGGATTGCTACCGACATTTATTTCAAACCTGCAGGAATCAAGCACAGACTTCATACAGATTAAAGTCATCATGGTAAGTTAATTATCATAACTTAAGTCTTAAGCTTCGTAAGGATGATTTTCCAGGTTAGATAGCAGAAAGTTCTTCTTTTCACAGAGAGTGGTAGATGAGTGGAATGACTTGCCTGAGTCATTGGTGTATGCTAGTACTGGTAGTGTCAATGCAAGAAATTAGGTCAGCTGATGTTCTCCTTGATTCTTACACGAGCATGCAGGATACCTAACTTCTTAGTTACCTGCGAGTGATCTAGTTTTATGTTTTTTCTTGCATCCGATAACGCCGCGTTTACCAGCACGGTCGAGTGAAGGTGAAAACCACTGCACAGCAGCAGGAGGAGAAGAGACAGGAGAGGGCAAAGAAACTGACGGCCTATACGACAGCTACCGACGTTATCTTCAAGAAGGTAAACGTGCATAGATTGATTGTCGTGCAGTTAATCGGTCGCTAATCGAGTTTAAAATTGGGTAACGTTGGCTCGTAACTAATAAAGAAAAACATTAGATGAACGTTGCAACTTTTTCAGCTTATTTCAATGGTCTGACGTGGTTAAGGAGAGTTTGCCCATTTATAATACCCCCTCTCCCCGAAAGTGGAAAGTGAACCATTTTCCTTTTGTTTCCATACGACACAAACGTTGTGACACTTAGTAGTCCGGGTCAAAGTATACGTTTGACATGTCAAAAGTCAAAACTAAGACTTTCACATCCTGTCTGCTTCAAGTTTTCTTTCGTTAGATGAGGTTAGTTAGTCCAAATACTCTCATTCTTTGAAGTGGATTTATTTTTCGTTTTTACAATTAGAGAGAGCTTTCTAGTTGGGAGTGACAACGTAAAATGCTTTTCCATTTGTTTTCTAGAGGGCACTGGAACAATACGACGAAGAAGGTTTAAAAATTGCGGAAGAGATGTTAAGAGCGAATCCGGACTTTTACTCCTTGTGGAACTTCAGGCGTGAGGTTTTCGTCTCGTTTCAGGAGCAAAGGTGACTTCTTTTGTTCTAATCCCGTCTGCGTGGTTGAAATTTGATGGAGCATTAAAAAGAAACAGCGAAATACAAGAATGTGTATTTTTTAATTGGTTTATAGTTGTGCGCTTTTAATTGTCACTGGATGTCTTGTTTGAATTTTTTTTTTGTAGGCCGAAAGAAGAACTACAGGAACTATTCATGTACGAGCTTGCTTTCCTGGAGGGGTGCCTGCAGGTGAACCACAAGTCATATGGGACGTGGCATCACCGAGAGTGGGTCCTCAACCACATGCCGGCGCCCGATTGGAAGAGGGAGGTCCAGCTGTGTAACTTGTTCCTACAGTACGACGAGAGGAATTGTAAGTTTCAATCAGGTTTTCTGTCTAAGTTACTGTACTACTTCCTCTGAAGAGGTCCATCCCCATAATTTGGGAATGATTTTAAAAATCTTTACAATTGTACATGTACTACAGAAGAAAATGAGACGGACGGTGACCGTACCCTGCATTGTAACTCTGTTAAATGCCCCTTCGCATGACCTCGTACCAAGGTAAGAAGATTGTGCGTGTTTTGCAGTCGTGGAAAAACAAAACGTTTTGATCAGTGGATTGCCCCCGGCCATTCTTTCAAAGTTCAATGGTGCAACCTTGATTCGGACCACTTTTCAGTATGAGATGCTATAATAATAAGAATGCAACCTATCTAAGGGTGTGGGGTATCTGGAAGACCCCATCAAGACAAAACCATGAATAATGATATAAGGGTGTGGGGTACGTGGTAGACACCATTAAGACAATACAATGAATACTGATCTAAGGGTGTGGGGTACCTGGAAGCTGACACCATTTAGACAACGAAACGTCACATGAACTAAACCTCTGCAGTTCCTTCTTGTTTCACTGTCAGTGTTGCAGCTATAATCCTTCTCTGGTATCTTTCAGTTCACTGTTGGGATTTCCGGAGGTTTGTCATCGCCAAGGCCGACGTCTCTGCCCAGGAGGAGCTGAGGTTCACTACGGCTAAGATCAACACCAACTTCTCAAACTATTCCTCCTGGCATTACAGGTCCAAGCTGCTCCCCCTGCTATACCCAGACCGGGAACATCCAGAAAGACCCACGGAGGAGACCCTCCTACAAGGTACAAGTTTCGGTTTAATCCGTTACGTGCCCTCCACGGGCGTTTTGAAGTATTAAAAGTGGCAGACTTTGTTTTCGTGTTATCATACGCCCTTGTCTATATGTGAAGTGGGAATATACGATATGCAATACAGGCTACTTGCAAAAGAGATTTCGTTTAAAGTTTGTTGTGTGATCCGTTTGTCGGTTGGTGAAATTTTGACAAGTACTTATGTTGATCTGTTGGTTGTTTGTTTGTTCACCCTTCTTCAATTTTTGATGATTCTAGTTTGGACTTGGACTAACTTAGAAGTGATTAACTTTTAACTTCACAGGTCAATGAGAGCAATTCGTTATAATGTCTTTCAATCAAACGTGGTGGATGGGTCAGAATAATCTTTTATACAAAACTTATCCATGATTGTGAGATCAGAGGTCGTCAGAAATCAAGTCATGAAGAATTCTTTAAAAATTATTTTCACAGGTCAACCAACATTCACCAAGTAGGCATTAAACATTTTATTTGAAAAGTTTGAATAGTCATCAGTCATCGTCAATGAGTTTATATATGATCACAGTTACTTCCCATTGTATTTTTTTTTAACTGACCTGGTCACCTGGAGAGAATAGCATTGAGCATTGTTTTTGAGTGGGGGGGGGGGAAGGCAAGGAATCTTCCCCATGATTGGCCAATCAGTATGTTACGTCTTCATCATAATAATATCAAGGGTAAATCATGTCGAAAGATCTTCTCCAAGCAGAAACTAGTTTACTTTTTTACATTACCGTTGGAGAAAAGTCATTGGTTTCGCGTTCAACCAGAACGGTCAGGAGAACGTTAGATAACTAGTTACTGACATCGATTTTTGAAAATCATTTCTCCTCAACGCAGAGTACGAGCTAGTCCAGAATGCTTTTTTCACCGACCCAAACGACCAGAGTGCGTGGTTCTACCACCGTTGGCTTCTCGGGAGAGGTAGGTTTGGATCGTAATGAGTCGTGATGTGTACAGCTGTAGCTGCAGCTGATTTTAGTTCTTCTGCTTGGGGGACTATGCAGTGGGTGTGACTGAGTTTTTTGTTTGGGAGGGGGGGAGTGATTTACATTTATTCCAAACATTTATGTAAGAAGATAGTTCATAGTCTGTTCTATATATGAATTAAATCAAGTTAGTCACAACCACTGAATCTTCAGACGACGGATGTATTTCAAATATAAAGAACAAACTTACAGTACTGTGATGTCGTCTGTGTCCTAGTTATTCTACGTAGTTTGATGGGTGTCTTGGATGGGATAATGGCGTTGCGGACAGTCTATCCCCGGAACCTGTATTGGGACAGGATCATCCTTCAAATATATCTAAGTGCGGTCGCAACGAGGACTTTTATGCATTCCAGCCGAGACACCGACTGTTAAGGGCTGAATAAAATGCGCACCTGCGAAGAGACACGGAAGCGGCGACCTTCAAAATAGCATCCAAATCGGTTTATAGTCGGATATGTCAGCGAGCATTCAAGACACTGACAGGGTTAAAATGGCTGGAATATCTTGATGGGACGACACTTGATGGGACGACACTTGATGGGACGACACTTGATGGGACGACACTAGATGGGACGACACTTGATGGGACGACACTTGATGGGACGACACTTGATGGGACGACACTTGATGGGACGACACTTGATGACACTTGTTGACCGTCCAAGCTTAGAAATTTCCATGCAAAGATGCTATCAGATCCAAGCAGTAATCTCAGAATACGTCTGTTGGTAGTAGATCACCTGCCAGTGCCAAGGCAAAAAGCATCACTTGGTTTGCTACGCTTACTCAAGGCTTACTCGGGGAAAAAGAAAAGAAAAAAAAGGACAGAAGAGAGAGAGATTAATTATTTGTGTTTGAACTGACCCTACTATGTCATAATATCGTGGATGCACATCTTGCTAAGATTGCGACAAATCTTGCCAAGATTGCAGCAGATTTGAGCAACTTTAGGGTATGAGGACCCTCTCTACAAAAAAAACTTCTTCCTTCCATTTAGGAGAGAAACGGCAGTCGCTGAGAATGCTGCACGTGAATCGCGACCAGGGTAGGCTCTTCGTCACCTTTTCTCAACCCGTGAATTTGACAAAGAGAGGGCCGTCCGTGGCAGTCACGTTCAACGATGTCGCCGTCGAAGGCAGATGGCACACCCCCTCCGGAGACGACGTACATTCCTTACTTTGGGTATGTTCGTTGAGGCCACCTTTTTTTAAAAAAAAAAATAAAAATAAGGACAGCCAGCCCCCCCCCACCCCCTCTCCCAACTGGTTCGCGATGCACCCGTGGCGGGTGCCGCTACAGTGGCCTGCAGTGGTTGGATGGCTGGCTGTGATACCGTAGTTGTGTCTGGCTTGAATTTGCCAGTGTATCCTCTCCACGAGTCTGGGGTAAAGCCGTGAACCGTTATAACGACCCTCCTCCGCTGAACCCCTTTTCACAGATTTTTGATGAATTCAAAAGTGCAAGCACGCTACCCGGAGATTCGTCGGTGATGGTAGAATTCAGACACGACGATGGCGACACTTCTCGACTGTCGGCCCACTGCCCTTCAGGTAAGGTTCGTTAAAACTCTGCTCTGTAGAGCTGCATTTGAGACAATTAACAGTATTAATTAAATCGTCATAATAAACTGATCTTCAACTTGGTGTGCAGCATTGTGATCTCTCCCAGTGAGTTTGTGCTTCAACATGTTTCACTTTAATACATTTATCAGTACATTTATCAGTACATTTATCAGTACATTTATAAATTGGTATGAAGAGTACGACTACTTGTCAGTCTGCAATTAGATATAAACCTGTGAGTGTGGTATCATATTAACAGACTCTTTTTTCTCTTAGGGTGCTAGTTAAGGGCTTGTGTTATACCCATGTTGTACTCCATAGAGTTTTGTATGCATGCCTTGTACATTTTAATAATTCAGTGAAAATATGAAGTAAAAAAAATTGTAATCTTGTCCACCTATAGCAACGAGGTTAGCACCCTACACCCAGGTTAGCACCACCCGTCTTATTTTACTTACTGTCTTAGTGTATTGCATGATGTTTAACTCCCAACAACACCATCTCTGCCTGGAATATTCAAGTCTTAAAACTGTCACAACAGTTAATTGAGCCGTAAACACAATTATGGATCAACAAATGGATCAACACTGGCTACACTGACCAGTGAGTTGCCTTGGCAAAGACTGGCTGCCAAAGTCAGGGGCTGAGATTGTTATGAGTTGTGACAGGGGTGTTTTTTTTTCTGGTGAGGTCATATTCCCTTGTCAATTCCTTCAGCAATTTTGTATTACCTGCGCAAATCCAGAAATCGGCGGGTGGAGAGACAGATTTGTCCTTCCAAAGAATACACCTCATGTGTTATTATGTTTACCGGACATAGTCTGCACGTGCATACTCGTAATTCAGGAACGAGTCGTGTGACCATCGAGAGCGACGCTGAGAAGGACCGGGCGTATACGTGGTTCTCGTCCCAGCTGAGTCTGGAGAAAACGGACGTCCTGGAGAAAGAGCTAGAGTCCTGCAAGCAACTCCAAGAATTGGAAGAGGACAATAAATGTAAGTACCATTGAAGCTTGTGGTGTACCTGGGTGGGTTGCAGGCAGTGTAACACTGGCCATGCTAATGCTACAATTAAGTTAATGACCTCAATAATGTGAGGTCAGCAGCAGGGAGGGGGTGGGGTAGTGCCTTAACTCCTTTTGATTGAGCGCCCTCAATTACTTCAGCACGATGTCAGTTGGTTTATCATCGAAAAGTAGTACTTCATCTAATTTTGCAGTATGATCGTTTCTTTAATTCTCAGGGTGCATTTTAACCGTCATCTTCTTGATGAGGGCGCTAGACCCGGTAAAACACGCTGCCGAGACGCTGCGATACTTTGACACGTTGATCGCGGCGGACCCTTACCGGAGGAACTACTTTCAGGACCTACGAAGTAAATTCATTCTGGAAAACACCATTCTAGAAAACCAGGGGAAGGATTCAAGAGTATTAGATCTATCATCTAGGGTGAGTAAGAGAGTGCTTTAGCAAATGAGGAATGTTAACGTTACAGCATCTAATGAAGCACAAAACTGGTCACATCTCGTCGAAGAAATGGAAAATAACATTCCAGGGAACTAGGGGGAGAATTGAAGTGACACAGGAGAGCGTCGGAGCTCTCCTCTCCGAGTCAGCTGGCTGGGGTAGGTTTTCTTATCCGATAAACCTCTCGGGGCTTCGCGATGCCGAGTTTTATAGCCCGTTCTTCTCACTCATTCCTCATTCTCCTCTTTCGCAGGAACTGTCATCGTTGTACCACACAGACCATCTGGCTGCAATCCGCGAGGTCAATCTGAGGTCAAATCAACTCAGGAGCCTGAGAGGGTGCGGCATGCTGCAGGCCCTGAGCAAGCTCGATGCTGGTGACAACCGCATCGAAGATATCAGTCACTTGGGGTTCCTCCCCTGCTTGGAGGAGCTTTCATTATGCAGGAACAGTATCCTTTGTATAGATTTCTCTACTGATATCATACGACCCTTTGACCCCTCGGGGGGACAGTTAGGATTGGTTATTATAGGTGTACAAACAGGTGTAACAAATATATGTATAAAATAGATGTAACGAATAGGTGTAATAAATGTGTAGCAAATAGGTGTACAAATAGATGGTACAAATATGTGTAACAAATATATGTAACAGATAGTGTACAAATAGATCTAATAGGTGGTACCAACAATAGGTCTACTAATAGGTGTAACAATTAGTTGTACAAACAGGTAGGTGTAACAAATAGGATGTAACAAACAGGTGCACAATTCTCCTTACCTGCTCCACAATTCTCCTTACCTGCTCCACACCAGACATCGACACCGTAGAACAACTGGAGCCCCTCAAAAGCCTTCATCTACTGACCAAACTAAATCTTGAAGGTAACAAAGTATGCAATAGTGATGGATTCTTGCAAGACGTTCAGCAACTCATTCCCTCTTTGAAAGAAGTCAACGGACAACTAGTCTGACCTTACATCACTCACTGGACCTCGTCGTAAACACTGCGTTATTCACAAGGACGCCCATGAAGGTAAGAGGCAGAGAAGTCCTCCTGTCTGGAGCGGTAACTTGATGCGACTCTTAGCTAGACGATTATTATGTACAGCTGACGACTATTACGTACAGCTGTTTTGACATAATATGTGGAGATGTGCTCCAGCAGCTGTCTGTATCTCAACGTGAATGTTGTATCTTGTTCCCATCAGAGCGTTAACTTTTAGCTTAACGCACATGCATCGTGCAGTTTCAAACATAGTCATATGGAAGCTGCTCATGGAAGTATATAATTCTGACCATTAAGTGACACGGTTACATAATCGTAAGATGATAACCTTGAATTTAATCAATTTGAAGGTTGAGGAGAATCCCTTATAATCATGAACTCCCCCAGCCAGAGACAAATAAGAAGATTGATAAAACATTTGGCAGAAAACACCGGTGTTAAAAATAGTCAGATAACAGAAACCTCTTAAAGTTACATTGGAAGAAGACTGGAATGGCATTTCAGTTCACACCTGATGGTTAGATTGTAAGACGGGTTTATCTTTTAATCGAAGATATGCCTGGTAGTGTATCCATGCACGTAAGTAAGAAAAGACATTGGAGAAAGAACTCTGCAGTAGACTGTATAAGGCTTGGTACTACATAACAATTTGGTGTTTAGTTATTGTCAACAACAGTGAGTGGGTTGTATTTCTTGTGTAGGCTCGTTATTTGACATCAATTGTGCACGATTGGTTATCTGTTGTATAGTATGTTAGTCTATGTGTAGCACCAGTATTATTTTTGAGATATACATTTTGAAGTGAAAGAAAGGTTTAGAATATCGATAACATTGAGTGGATGTCATCATGACCAGGACTGGGATTTTTCAGCATTTAATATGATTTCATTTTTATCCATAGTGCTATGCTATCTATGATCATCACTATATGACAAATAGTTTGTATAAGAGATATTTGAAAGTATTAACAATATTTGTTAAGATAATGTGTGCCAAATACTTATTAAACACATTAACATGTACCTTCAAGCCCAGAAATAGTTTTGAACAGTTCCTTTACAATCGAGTTAATTAGTACGTTTACTTCCATGAAAAAGAGAATTGATCGTATTGGATGGATGGATTATTATCTTTGCTGTGAAATATATTTTTCGTACCACAAGAAAAGAAAATGCGGCGGCCCCAACATTTCTTTATTTTTGTACTTCTGCCACTCGGAAGAGGAAATCGATCATCTTAACATTTAAGAAACGATAAAAGGTTCAAGGGGTTCCCCGTGTAGTTCAGGACAACAGACCAGTCACTTGGTGAGAGAATGTATTGGTAAATGTTTCTATGTTAGACATGATTGAATTTACGTAATCGTTTTGTAGGTTTGTTGTTCTTACAAGCTGATTAAGTACATTCAAGAAATACCAAAAATTGGTTTTAATGATCTGACAAATCATCGACAATAATGCCAGATTTAGTTATTGTAGTTACAGAGTATATATAGAAACAATGCTAATTTGAGATGGTTGGATACGTTTTGAATAGTTGCAAAATGTTTTACCATTTGCCAACTCTTAAGACTTGATGCCAATTGACTAAGAATGTCTTGTAGAGGAGTATCGGTGAATGCGGCCCCGAATAGAATATCAATTGAATTATCAAAGAGCTCCAATACTTACCTTGCTCCTGTGTTTGGTTACCTCGATAGAAGCGGATTCGAACACATTTTCACAAAAAACAGACATATTCAAATCATTTCTTACTTGAAATAGATTAGTTGATAATAGACCGACACCCTCCCCCACAATGTTTGTGGATTCGATTTTGTGTACAGCATTATAATTGAAATATATCAGATGTGGAGTATTCATTAAGCCAGGTATCTGTATCTAATGCACTAAGCAGTTAAGAAAGATTGTCATAGCGTTTGTTACGGAAGAGATTAAATGTATCGTGGTATGTGTCATTTCTATGCTATGTTTTGGTAGTCGACGGTGTTCGTACAAGTCACAGGTTTGTCGCATGTCATTATTTATACCAGTTTCAGGAGAAATGTATATGTATCGGATCAAATGTATTTCATCTATCATTTACATAAGATGGAAAAAAAGCTAGCCATTTGCAGTAGAAACAAATAAGATATGATGATAAACAAATAAAAGATGCACACACATTCAAACGAAACAATAACAAACTTCAGTACAGCAAAATAAAAAAAAATTATGAATCGTTGGCAATTGTCTTTTGAACGTTGTCTGGACAAAAAAACATTACTCTATAAAAACCTATAGCTGCAGCCATCATGTGTATATGTCATGTATTCCATCCCACAGAGGTGTGAATCACATGTATGCTGTATATGTCATGTATGTATTCCATCCCACAAAGAGGTGTGAATCAACTCATGTTATTTATGTCATCCATCCCATCATAGTGAACATTGAGATATATTCAGAATAACGAAGCCATTTATCCATGTAACACAAGTTAGGCAGCACAGTATATATGGATACTGATCAAGTTAGGCAGTGCAGTAAATATGGATGCCATTCAAGTTAGGCAGCACAGTACATATGGATACTGATCAAGTTCGGCAGCACAGTACATATCGATGCCATTCAAGTTAGGCAGCGCAGTACATATGGTTCATTCTCTATACATTCCTCTCCTCCCAACACACATTAGATGTCTAAACTTTCTTCCCAACCCCTTCATTATGTTAAAGCTCATTTCCAGTGAGTAGCACCCTTCACCAATATTTGTTATTTAAGAAAATGTTCTACTCCAAATAAATCATTGCAAGAGCTAGTCAACATTTCTACATTTTCATAGCTAGACTTCTCTAGCTGTAAGTATTATTTTGTGTCATTGCTTCCAGTATGATTACTTTCCGAGTATAAGGGAGATTATTGAAGGTCCTGATCCTTTGACTTCAGAGATATATATATTAACAATAGAGCAAGCAGTTCATTCTGACTGACAGCTTGTCTCAACTGAAAGTGAAATAGCATCCCCCTCGTCCACTTAACGCCAAGGAATAACGGGTTAAAAATCAGCATTTATGTTCTGTAAGGTTGGGGAAAATCAAGAGGATACCTTCTTATCTGAGCTTTAGAATCTGTAATAAACTAATCCTCCAGGGGATAGTTGTTTAGGTTGGGGCATGAAGAGGATACTGCCTTATCTGAGCCTTAGAGTTGTATAATAAACTTATATCCTCAAAAGGGGGTAGTTTATTAGGTTGGGGGCATCAAGAGGATATCTCCTTATCTGAGCCATAAGAGTACATGGGCTAAGGCAGATGAGAAAGGGAAATAGTTTTTGCATATACTTTAAAATGCTACCAAATAAAACACAAAAAATATAATATCCTTGTGATTTTTGTTTTATAACAAACATTTTAAAATACAAATTATAAAGATGGAAAGAGAACTGAAGTTGTTGGGTAAGGCAGACTGGTTGTTACTTTACATTAGCATCCCATGGAGATCCTTAGAAATTGCTCGGGTAACTATCTGTCGAAGGGTAAAAAAGTTCCTTTCTATGTTCTCACCACGTAACTTGTAATATTGACCAGAGAAAGTACAAACTAGACAAAATGTATCGGATACTGAGCAATGGAATTTGAAACATATCAGCCATTAATACTAGTGACGGCAGAAATATAAACAGGTGTCTTTCCCACCATTTAGATTATAGTTCAAAGGGTGAGGAAGGACGGGTGTTCTCATAAAAAAAAAGACCCTCAAAACCCAAGGACCCTAAACCACAAGAACCTGACAGACCTACCCTCCTCGGAAAAAGGGCCGCCCAATGACAAAGCATTCTCGAAGGCAACTACACTTCTGGACAGTGTACTACCAAACAGGCAGACGATTTCACTCGTCTACTGCGAGAAGAAATTCATCGCCCCCTTCTGACGCTCGAAACAGTCGCGGCCTCTATAGTGCTCCTCGACTTGAAACGACTTAAAGAAACGTAACAACGAGCTAAGTTGCGAACCCATGGACAATTTAAATGCTTAAAGTAGATCACCATGAGGTTGTCTATGCTCAAGATATTACTTAAGATGCTTTTAACCTTTGACTTATACACGAAAGACCTCTAGTAGACCTTACATGCTTAGTAGCCCCTTCACAAACTGCATATCTTTGGATTCCATGCCTGCACAGCTATACTCCAAATGAGGCCTAACAAACCTGCTTGTAGAGCCTAACCACTAATATCTTTATGAAGAAACTTGAATATTCCACCCTAATCATTCCAAAAGTTTACCCTCCCTAGCTGCTTCAAGCAGACTGCAAAGAAGGCTTGAATTCGTAGAACTTGAAGAATCTATATTGACCCCCAAGGACTTCCTGAAGATTCTTACCATCAAGATTTTAATTAACATTAGGAATTTCCATGACCGATATGCACGACCTTACGCTTGCTGGCCGAAGAGAGTGCACAGATGTCATGGTTCAGTGACCCCCATGACTGATGGCAAAGTGGCGACCAGCTCAGATCCTTTCCTACAGCCATCGTTCTCACACGGAGTAAACACATTTATGTACCCCACAAGTGTCCATGAGGGCTACAAACTTGGCCAGATGGTTCCAACTTCAGGATTCGTTTATCAAGGTGCAAGTCTCTGATCCTAGAACCACCCACCAAGGTCATCTCTTGATGAAGTCTGGTCTCTGATCCTATAGGACCAGGAGCAGATCCTCTCATGATGAAGCCAGACTGTCTCTCTGTTCCCATAGAGAACACCAAGGGTCCCGGTATCGAGGATGGCTCGTCATCTCTCCATCTTCATCATCTTGGTCTCCCCGTCTTTCATCGTCACTGCCAGCTTCCACCGCTCAGTCTTCCTCCTCCGACGTGTTGGATCCGTCTTGTCGTTGGTCCATAAAGCCAGGCCCGACCCCCATGACGGAGGACGAATCGCCCCAGCTGCCGCTGCTGTCGTCAGACCCGGACGGCTCGGAGCTCTCGTCGAGCTCCGGGACGGTTGCATTCGCAAATTCTTTAGCTGAATTTCTGCTTTTGCCTGGGCAGGGAGAAACGGTTTCGTTAAATTAGCAAAACCCAAAGCAACAAACACATCTCTACTGCCATTACCATGCTGCTACGGTCGGTCCTTCTTCCGGGGATTCATGTATTCATTGCTTAAAGAGCAAAAACAAATAAGAGCAAATAAACACAGATACCTTTGCAGGTACTAAACTAGTATTACTAGCCGTTACCTTTACTAGTAGAAAGGCCGCACATCACGATTAGCAATACTCGCATCACCGATGTTCAATAGCTGCCCGTTCAGTTCCCTGTGAATATTTTTACGTGAACAAGACTAGGCTAAGTTCTGCCACCAAGACATTATGGCCTAACTACTATTAGATATACCATAGTATAGCTTAATCACAATATTGAGTGACTGTGGATCATCCGATCGTCGCGTGCGAATCAGTCAGTGGATCATCTTCAACTCAACAGGAAGCTCGCTGGCTGGGAGAATAAATAATGACCGACATAACATGCGGAATTGCTGCCTTTTCCCCCCCAAAAAATCGAAGGGTTTATGAAATGGTAATAAGGACCACATGGTGGTCTCTTGTTGCCGATATGGAGACCAGATGTCATTCCATTACAGGCGGCCTCACTTCTGTGATCACATCTCCTTACGGCGATATAGAGACCCTCTCTCATCCGGTCGTCGTTACATCGTAAATGATTCATTACATTACTTTGATGACGATACAAAGTTGAGCTAATATAGTCGGGTGACTGCAAACGTACTCTTTAATCAACGGGGGTCTTTAGCGGGCCATTTGAGAATCATCGTCAGTCTGGCATTCGGCTGGGCCGATCAACGCGGTAAATGTAGAGGTAATTGACACAATTATCGATTGTTCAACTCCACACGACCATTTGTCATCATGGGCAAATGATGTTGCATTAAACCTCCCACTTCCAAAAATGCAGAATCGTGTTGGCCTTCGTGACCTTCGAAATCTGCCACTACCCTTGTTTGCGCCACATACACACACACATCTCTTGTATCCTCTG
>JAODAG010318676.1:0-11846 GCA_027574785.1 Orphnurgus asper | reverse complement strand
TACTCCTTACATATAGGGAGAAAGTGGTTATCCTGTGTGCGCAATGCCATCACAGGACTAACACATAACAACAATACTATATTTATGCACTAAATGAAAATGACTAAGTTCTTGAGAGGTCTGGGCAAGTCAAATATGAACTCTTACCTGATATAGAAATTATAGAGATAATTTCATAGCACCAACTGTATGGTCTTGTCCTCAGCTGAACAGGTGAATGGTATAGTTTCTGACAAACCAGGGCTATATATTCATGTTTTGAACAAAGAATAAACCTTGGGAGAGTTCTTACTCACCCTAGCCAGACAATGTGGTACCATAAACCTGACTACACAGTCTCCAGAAATACTCATCTATAACTCAACACATATTACTTATTCCAACAGAAGTTTGGACAGGAAGATACCTCCAGATAATGTATGAAAGTTAGCACAGCGGTGGGATATATATATATATATATCGTATCAGTATTTCTTGAAAGGTCCTATATTCTTATCGTGTCCATATATTCTTAATTAAATCGGAAAACATAATTACGTAACTCACGATGTATATAGATGTAATAAATAGATAAAGTATCAAAGACAGAAGCGTGTTGGTTTTCACCTTCCAGGTACCTGATGTTGAAGCTTAGGTTGCAGCAAAGTTCTTCCCAAAAACATTATAAGGCTTTATAAAACAATACGGATATCTTAAACATAGGCTATACTAGATCATAAGTACTCACTTGTTAACATTAAAAGAGCATTCCAGCAAATTAGCAAGTTTTAAAGAAGGATATATCGAATAATAAATACTTATTCCACAACGCAACGTAGATTTATACTTTTTGTTGTTTTATTCATTGAATAAGATTTCAAAAGTTTATTACACATTCCTTACACCATACCATTATTATCATCCTTGTTTGTCTTGATAACCTTTTGTAAATAGTTATTGCAACAGACCAGATTGGGTATATTTTGATGTTTTTTGTGCAGTAATCAAACTACAATCCATTTATATCTAATAGAGTGGAACTGCTGTGGTCAGAGTTCCTTTCTAAGCTGCAACTCGTCACAACGTTTCGAGAGAACATCAAAGCGGGTAGCCTATAGTACTCCTGTCAACTCAGAAACACAGTTTCTACTATTCATTCAAACGACCATAAATGGAAATATAGCCGGGGAGAACCTATATGCGAAGACTCCTTAATTTGGAGTAGAAACTTGTCAAGCTTTGTAATTGTATTTGGTTACTTTTCGTGAATAATAGCCTAAGCTTGAACTCACACCTGTGCATTGCGCTTCTGAATACGTCTAGTTTTGCTCCTTGTCGGTACTTTTTTATCTTCACACACGTTTCGTGTTTTAAAAGAAATATCCCAATAGTGGTCAATCAGAAATTATGAAAAATTTAAATACTAACCCACCCCCTCCCATAACATTAAGTGTGTACTGAAGGGAAACGGTCTTTTTAATCGTACCACTCAACATGTAAGATGTGCAGGGCACTCACTCCCCAAGCAAGCAACAAGTAAAACAATTTCTTCTAACCAGGGACGGCTTATGTTGCCTGTCGTTTTCTGATTATAATTCAAAATTGGATTCGAATTGACGCGCTCGTAACTATGTTATTTTACTTTGTTTCTTCCTGTTCATCAATATTGCAATAAAATCACAGGAAATCATAGGAATCTTCTATAATCTGCGTGGAGATCATCACAGTTTGGTGTCATTACGTTGTCGTAATTGAGATATTTAATTAAATTAAATAATAGCCGATTTGTTTCCTTAAATGTACTTGTAAACATACGTCGGCTACAAGGTCGACTTCAAAGCACTGTTGAGCATCTTAATTTAACTTCGCTTTAGCTATGCATTTCAAGCTTCTAAATATGTTTCAGTATAGTGTGCTTACGTTGTTGTGATTCAGATGTTTAATTATATAATAGCCGATATCGATGACGAATGTAGTTGTAAAGACCTGTCGGCAACAAGATTGACTTCAAGCACTGTTGAGTTAATGTTACGTTATATGTGAAAAGACACATATTGACAGGATTAAAGCTTTAAAGAAACGTATATATCAGTGCCTATGTAATATATCCTCCTTCTACCAGTGCTAGTAACATTATACCAATGCAATAATGCATGCAAGAATTTAGTCATCAAGGAAATAACCTGGTCACGCATGCAAAACGACGGCAGAATACACCTCGGTACCATCGCACAAAACTCCACATTGCGAGTTGGGCGAGTGTAGTGCCACGCAATGTGTAGCGCATGACGACTGTAAGGAGACAACTTCACGATGCATGCACTGATGTTTATAGAAGGTATATGAATAATATAACCCCGGGCGATCCATGTTGTAAAGTTGTAAAAGGTACAGGTTGTAAAAGATCTTGGGATCATGATAAATTCTGCTGTGAAGCCTTCTAGGCGGTATGCTGAACAGCTAGCAAGGATAACTGGATTTTAAGAATGATTAGGCGAAATTATGACTACTAGGCTGGTTAGTTATATGAGGGGTCTTTATTATAGAAAAATGTTGAAGCATCTTAATTTAATTTCTCTTGACTTGTAGTTTATGTATTTCAAGTGATTAAAATTGTTCATGGTTTTGACAATTATCTAGAGGTCAGTGTTTCAAGCTACAGAAGAGAGATATGGGTTAGATGTTATGTAGCGTTATGTAGAGATGTTTGTAGCGTCTAAAAGTATCAATGCCTTTATGAATGTTCATGGTAGCCTTCTTTCCATGGTGATAGCCTTTGAGGTATGCTGGATTCTTGCCTTGTGGGATCTTTTAATGAGGTCTTTTCTGGCCATCCTCCTAACTGAACTGAACTAAAGGCATTTAGGCGATTCTGGTGGTGTGTATACATGTGTCTGTGAATGCGACGTATGGGTTTGTGAACGCGAGTATGGCATGATGGACTGACGTCGACTTTGTGCATACGTTGGTCAAGGTCAGTAGACGATACCTATTTTTTGGTGTAGCTAGCTTACACATTAATGAGTGGTCTGGCCTGAAGGAAAACGTCGTAAATATATCCATAACTCAAGTTTTGTGTGAATGTGTCAATATATTGTACACGCATAGGCCATACACTGAATTATAATAATTATAGGGAAAGGAGCCACGAATAAATCTGGCAATTGGTTTGCAAAGACAACAATCAAATAAAGACAATAAAGTATATACCAATATATTACCATGGAGATTGTAAATATTATATATTAATACTATTAATAGGCTATACAAGTATCTACATAGAGATATGACAACCGTCACGTTAACTAAACATAACATAGGCCTAGACTATCCCAGACAGGAATACTCCAACACCACAATATTTTAATATGGATATGGCAACCTTGGAGATTGTAAAGAAAATGCCATTATACCATTCAAATTGTCAATTCTACAAGAAAATGCATTCAAGAGAAAGTAACTACAAAAATAGAACATGACAGCATATCGAGGATAACGAATATTTACTCCAATGAATGATATAAAGTTATAATAAATACTACAACATACATGTTCATCTATGTACATGCTTTGGTTTCAATAAATAAAAAAAATGACATGAAAATATCATGAAGCTAGTAGTATACTAGGTTGCCCGAATTTCGTGCGTGACCAGAAGTGCGTGAACCGTTAGGTCCGACCGAACACTGCGGGTATTCGAGATGGAATGTTTCAAACACGCTCAGACTATTAAAATATCCTTCTTTCAAAGATGAATTACCAAATCATGGTGACGACAATTAGCCCTATACAAATTAAGCATAATGTAATATTACCGAGTGATCAACATCTTTCTCCCCTAGACGTTCTTCCGTTATTTATGGACTCAGTGTTGCCGCAATTAGGGTTCGTTTCTCTCCGCTTTCCCCTACATTCATCTACACAAAGATCTGAAATATAGGTTGCCCATTAACCTAGTACAATTTTAAAAATAAGCATTATAAGAGGCCACCGTCGTGTAAAAGTTTGATGAGGGGTAGGTCTACTCGAGAAAGGATACTAATTTGAGAGGGATACAGACGAAAAGGTCAATTAAAAAGGCCCTTAAAATTAAAGCTAAACATACTAGTTTCGATTGACTTTCTTTAATATGTAGGTTCAACTCATTATTGGAGCGATCTTCTTTTAAATTGCCTTTGTTATGAAGTTTTCGAAGCCGTAAAACCATCTTGTTTCCGGTCACCATTATCTCACGCGCTTCGCAACACGAGGTGATACTCAGGACGTTCCATAGTTACGCATATTACACATTGTACAGTAAGTTGGTTGCAAGCAGGCGAGGCCAGTAATGTAGCTGGTTGTTTGTATTGTCTAAGTTGTAAGCGTACAATAGGTATTGACAAGTTTCTTGCTCAAAACAAAACAGCGACATCCGATACACGAAATTCGGGTACACGAAACAAAAAGAGCAATGTTAGTTAGACATTAAAAAGCCTCGGGTGCTACTGAATATGCCAATGAACCAAAGTGCGAATGTGCGAAAACATGTTACATCTACAACTAGTAGAACATTATGTGTACTGTATAATAACAGAAGAGATGGTACAGAGCAGGCGCTGAATGGAAGTAGACCTACACAACTGTTTCTTGTGATGTTCGTAAGTAGTAGTCTTCCTCAGTCAGTAACGCTGGTAAAGCTACTAATTGTAACTAGGCCTACTGGCATTTCTATTGACAGTTCGCAGCTTACTGATTAACTACATCTTCCCGGTTGTTCCTTGTCCATTAAACAGTTCAGTGGTCGTCTGGAAATGGAACTATCATACAATCACTATCACAAACACAATTATGACACTAAGACACATTCAGTTTCAAAGACGTTACAACCTAATTCGATGACACGACGTTTGGGAAAGGGAAGGATTTAAATTAATATTATGACTATAGCCTATAAATTTTCCTTTGATAGTTATAAAATTATATAATCAATGTATACCAAAAGATACTTCTTAAGATAAGTGCCGTAGCTTGGGGGAAACATGTACGCGTAAACCCAAACAACTGCTGATCCAGTTTCCAGCTCCATACCACTTACCTCGCGACTGAAGGCAGTAGGCTATTAGGAAGAAGCGTCACTACCGTAATAAAATAACGGTACACCGTACAGGGTTTAGATACAGCCCATTGAAGAAAGAACATGGGCTCTATGCTACGGCACAATGACACCAAACAGAACAACTTCCTAGCCCCAATCCTATTACCGTACTACACACGATGATAGACATTATACCGAGAACTACTTAGGCTATACTCTTGACAAATGTGTAAATCCTCATAGCTTTCTATTATTAACTCATCCCTGTATAACGTTAGCTTTTAATTATTAACTCATCCCTGTAATAACCTTAGCTTTCAATTATCAACTCGTCCCTGTATAACCTTGAATATCACATAATCACGGTACTCAATACTCAACAATCAATAACATTGTATATCACGTAACTACGGTACTCATTACTCAACAATCAATAACAGATAACTACGGTACTATTACAATAACCCTGCCCCCCACCCAGTCCTTAAGACGAGCTCTCACTCCGAAATCCCTGGCCCAGCGAAAGTTTCCTGGCTTCACCGTGGGTCCGGCCACTTTCACGTTTTGCGACCTTCTTAATTTAAGCCATTGTCAATTAATTTAACTTTTGCAGCTAGAAAGGTATAGCTAGGGAATATAATATAAGGAACATAGTCCTGGTGACATAAGATATCGGGCATAATATAGGGATATACGCTAGGGGTCATTGTCCTTTTTTCTAAATGTCACATCTGATTTAATATATTAAAATTTTAAATAGTTAAATAATTTTTTTTTTAATACTATATCTGGCAGCATTTTGAGTTCATGGTCTTCTCATTTACACAATTCTTAATTCATGAAAGGGTCTCTTCAGATCAGTCAATATTGCATCCATGTTGTGACCACGAGACTGCCATTGATGCTACAGACGGACGGAGATAATGACCCTTCATTGCAACTTGCCGTTTTAAAAGATCCTCGTCAGGAACTCTGCTAATGGTTTCTCCCTAATACTTAATAAATCCATCACCTTGCAATCATAAACACCTTTCTCGCAGTCATGGATTTAGAGGATCTTTGCCTTGTTTGCCGTGCAGATCCGATATTTCGTCTGAGCGCCATCTGTCGTGGAGCTCTGGAATACGTTCTTCTATACTTACGATAGCTCAGCCTTCCATTGGCAGGGATAAACTGTGGAAGAAATAATTTAAACGCGTGTTTATAACGACCTGTGCTACAACCTTGCAGAATGCAGAAATGTTACTATCCGTGCATACATCACTACAAGAAGCAGCTAGGGAAACAATAAAACTTCAAAGCAGTCAATATCCAAATTACAGATCCAAACTTTCAAACAGGATGCCAATGAAATGATTGACCAGGGAAGGAGATGCAACGAATACTCTCTTTCAAACTAACTCAGTGCCGACAGTAGTCCCCTATTGTTTCTCGGCCAAGAATGCAAATATGTGTAAAGCTGATTACAATCATGCACAATGCCTCCTGTCGTCTGCTAATGTTCGAGAAGGTCGGAAGACCAGATTCTACAATACAACTTTTCTGCTTGTTCAAAATTACGATTTTCGACGCGATTTGAAAACCTATTCGCTATAATAAGGTGGTAGTTTACATATTCCTGTTCATCAACATTGCTACAACAATCGTAGGAAAACTTCGGAATCTTCCGTAATTTGCGTGGAAAACATCCCAGTTTAGTATAGTTTATCCATTCACGAGAGGTATAATTAAATTATAGAATGTAGGCCAGTCGTTTTACTTAAATGTTGAATGTAGTCGTGTAACATCTGTCGGTGCACAGTCAGACAATAAAACCATTGTTAAGTTGAAATTATTGTTCAGTTGTTATATGTGAAAAAAAACACTTCGGAAAGAAGAGGACTGGGCCAACAACAGAACTGTCAATCGAGGAATCAAATCATGAAAAGAGGTTAAGAGGTAGTTGACGGGATTAAACACTGGTCGATGCTGTGTCTCCCTCTAAATAACAACTCCCTGATTTGACTGTGTCACCATTATAACACAATGATGACATCCAAAACCAATCAATACGGTACAAAGCTGATTGATACTTCATACAACAATACAACAATTACAATAATCAAGCTTTGACGACATGACTGCATGAACTATGGTAGCATAAAGACTTCCGTTGAGAGAATCTTCCTGATCCTCCTAATTTTCCGCAGAAAGAAATTAATGGCATGGCAGGTACTGTTAATGTGCTGTTACAACAATATTTCTAGCCGAGTGGTACATAGAACAAACATTAACCGTAGAAAAAACATTAATGCAGACAGAATTTTGAGCGGATAAGAATGACTTCTCACTTAGAATCATTCGATTTTAGTGTGTTCTTTGTCATTCATTGTTTGATACCAACGACACATTATTGTGTCATTGAAGACCGTAGAGTATATATTTGACTTCTTGAAGGACAATTAAAGTCGATTATCGTCAGCATATTGATGAAATTTGAGATTGTGACGAGGGATGAGTTGACCTAGAGCAGATATGTAAATAGTGAACCATAAGGAGCCTAAAACAACCTTTTGGGACTCCAAAGTGCAATGGCTGAGAAGATGAGACAACAACATAACTATGTCCATAACATCAGTAGGTAAGCACAACTATATTCAGGCTATATCAGTATGTATACACGATTATGTTACCACATCAGTAGGTAAACACAACTATTTTTTACACCATCAGTAGTAAACTGAACTATATTCACAACATAAGTAGGTAAACACAACTATGTTTACACTGGCAGTAGGTAAACACAACTATGATCACTATATCAGTAGGTAAAGACACCTATGTTCACCACAACAGTAGGTAAACACAACTATGTTTACACCATCTACTGATGTGTTAAACACAACTATGATCATCACATCAGTAGGTAAACAGAACTATATATGTTCACCACATGTTCATCACATCATCAGGTAAGCACAACTATATTTACACCATCAATAGTTAAATGTGTTCAACTGTGTTCATTACATCAGTAGGTAAATACACCTTTGGTCACCACATCAGTAGGTAAACATAACTATGTTCACAACATGTGCCTGTACCGCAACCTTGCTACTTCCCCTGCCTCCTGCTCTTACTGTGCCTGCTCCTCAACACCAACCTTGTTACTTCCCCTTATCTAAGTTTAACTACGTCATAGTTTGTGATATTATTATTATGGATATGTAGGTTATGAGTGAAACAAGCCAATGATAAAAGTAATGATAACAGTTATCAAGCTGTAGGAGTGCATGACTCATACAAAGAATAGATATATTCTGGGTTGGATAGAGTTACAAAGATTACAACAGCATGCAGAAGAATAGTTCTTCTAACGGCTCATGCACTTTACCATCGCTGACATGTAACGTTAGTGTTACGAACCTTATCAGCGTATCCAAATTGTAGACGACAGCTATGTATAAGTATTAATCTATATACTTCGCTATCAAGACATTGTGATCGATTGGCAACAATGACTGTTTCTTGATATGAATTTGTTTTCCAGACACCCATCTCATCGTGCCAAATTTAACCCTAGCTAAAACTAAATATGCCCGGCTTTTGAAGTTGTCTCCTTATGGCAGTATGATACACTTTATAGAATATAATAAGTCAGAGTATTCAAACATAGGCCTACATATTTGTAGTACATATGTAATACTCGAGTCCTTACACTGTACTAGCACACATACTTATACTCGAGAACAGTTTTCTGTACTAGCATTCGTACTCGAGAACAGTTTTCTGTACTAGCAGTTTTCTGTACTATATAGCACTCGTACTCGATAACAGTTTTCTGTACTAGCCCTCGTACTCGATAACAGTTTTCTGTACTAGCACTCGTACTAGAGAACAGTTTTCTGTACTAGTACTCGATAACAGTTTTCTGTACTAGCACTCGTACTCGATAACAGTTTTCTGTACTAGTACTCGATAACAATTTTCTGTACTAGCACTCATACTCGATAACAGTTTTCTGTACTAGCATTCGTACTAGAGAACAGTTTTCTGTACTAGCAGTTTTCTGTACAATCACTCGTACCGTACTCGAGAATAGTTTTCTGTACTAGTACTCGTACACGATAACAATTTTCTGTACTAGCATTCGTACTCGATAACATTTTTCTGTACTAGCATTCGTACTAGAGAACAGTTTTCTGTACTAGCAGTTTTCTGTACAAGCACTCGTACCGTACTCGAGAACAGTTTTCTGTACTAGCACTCGTACTCGAGAACAGTTTTCTGCCCTAGCACTCGTGCTCAGCAAATTTGAAAGTTCAATTCATTTCGTAAACGTAAACTGCCATAGCGTCCAAATCGTGTCCAAAACTTACATGTTTCCGAGAAATCTGTCGTCTGGACGTTTCCTCGTTATGATTCCACCTGCCCGTCGTTCGTCTCTCTCGATTCCCCTCTTTCTGCTTCTTCTTTTTGTTGGTCTTTTTACTTGTCTTCCGCTGTCGTTGCGCCTTTCGATTGTCCTTTTCCTGTTTTCGCAGGAGCTTTCTCTGTCGCTTCTTCTCTGCTTTACTTGGTTTGCCGCCATTGCCTCTGCTTCTGGACGTGTCGGAGTTACCTGTCTCTGATGGCGTAGACAGTTCATTGGAGTAGAGACCGTCAGCATTTCTGTTTTTGTTAGGTTTTTTCGAATGTTGTTTTGAGACCCCTGCTGCATTCGTCCGATTTTCTCTGGATGTATCCACAGCTGATGTGCTTTGTATCGTTTCTTCTGGATGTTGGTTATTTTGCCTTCGTTGGCCTCCTCTACGCCTTTCACCATGTTTACCCTTACGTGCATTACTCGCCTCCCCCGATGACTGGGATTCACCTCTTGCAGTCGTGTGAGGAGAGGGTCTTTCATGGTCGTCTTCATCTTGAATTTGAGAACGACATTTCCCCTTATTCTTCTTCTTTTTCTTCTTCTTCGAGTCTTCTCTACATCGTTGGGAGTCTCGATGTGTGTCGTCATCATTCCTCTCCGGGATGTTTCTGGGAGACCCCGTGCCCCGCTTAACTTCCGATGATAGAAGCTCTGGAACAGTCTCTTCTTCCACGCTACCTTCTCCTCTTGGTTTATTTCCTTTGCCCTTCCTTCCTCTCGGACTGCTCGGTTGTATTTCATCGCCTGTATTTTCTGATTCGATATTCCGAGAATTTCTTCTAGGGGATGCCGCAGGTTCGGTGGTCGTTCCTTCTGTCGTTAGATCTGTAGGAAGCTCCGATTCAGTTGTCGCGATATTGCAGTACGATTCCAGATTCTTCGTACTACACGGATTGTGGCAGCACTCGGTAACGATGCGACCCGTTCGTCTGTTTCGCGTCCGATCACTTGTCAGGAAAGAATTGGCTCTTTCTTCGGTCAAAAATGGCGATCTTGACACTGATGGGGGAAAACAATTCAGAAGAAAAGAAATATCAGAATATCGGTGGGACGAAAGTCTAGCTTAACTTGGTACTGATCATCTAGCGTTACTTGGTATTGAAAATTTCAAACGTGACGTTAATTATGTATTCTGGTAGAGATCGACTAGATAGGATAACAGTCTCGGTCATTCTATTAACATCAATTTGCTTGTAAGCTTTACAAATCTACTTATAGGAAAGTCTGCAAGCAATTCAGTGCTCGAAATACAGGTGTGTGTGGAATGAATGTCCCCAAAGACAAGTCAGGAACACCTAAATATCATTTCTCATGGTAACTCACTAGAAGACCTGATAAGAGACCCTAGTGGTAGCTTCTAATTCACTTCTGTACTCCTATTAAATGTATAAGTTTGATAAGACAGTAATATAACATTTCTCCGCGCTTCCCGAGCAGTAGTATTTCAATTAGCAGCCAGTAAATACAGATATATCCGCGCGCTTCACGCGCAGTAATAGACTTCTTCTAGTCTGGTACTTTCAATCGTATATCTACTAACGGCAATTCAGGCCACAATCTGTTCCATCCACTTACGCCAGCGCTATACTTCTGTTCTTTCTCAGTTGCTACGCATTTAAAATAAAAGCACTTACTGCTAGACATCTTAACAGCCAATCAATTAATGAAAATCACATACATATTGGTAATGACCAAAATGTTCTTACATACATACGTTGAATGTAACTGGTAGCTTGATTTAATGTTTCGTACATCTATGTATATGGGATAGTGAGAAGTATTGGACGCAGGAGGTTAAGCACTAAAGAGATTACATTAAAATAAATATAATGAATAATAAAATAAATATAATGAATAATACGGCTACGCTCCTGATTTCTTTTCACAAGGAAAACATGAAACAAGTGATTTGGAAACCGTATGCCGTATGCCATAGTTAGTATGTTTGTATGTGTTAGTATACACCAAATGTGCCAACACATGGGGGACATGTCATATATCCCGATTCAAAACGTGGGGCGTGCCCCCCCCCCCTCACAGGATTGATGCACATGGTATATGTATAGCCTTGTGAGTTTACCAGATCTGCCATGTATTCCCGAAGTCATTCCAAAATAACCTCTATCCCCGCACACGAACGCCATCGCTTCGACGAGTTCTTCTCCACAGAATATGTGCTCCGAGCCAGCAGCTGAACAGATGAATATCAGTACAAGGGAAAATCCGGGGGATATTCTATACATGTACATCTTCTTATCTGAAACAAAAGGGAAGAATTAAACGAATGTTCAACATTAAATATAAATAATTGAGACGTTAATTGATTGTTCAACATCATATATAAATTGAGGCGCTAAACTGTGCAACATTAAATATAACTATATGATT
>JAODAG010318665.1:0-11847 GCA_027574785.1 Orphnurgus asper | reverse complement strand
AATAAAATTTATGGACATGCACGTAGACTTCCAAAGTTGCATAATAACTTGAAACAAGAACAGAATACAACCCTTATCATCCTCACGTATTGACCGATTTGGAAGGTATTTGATGCAGTTAATGTTTACTGACCAGACTCCACAACCGGCTAAAATGCTGAAGTTATTTAGTCCCGCAAACTACATTCATCTAAAGCTGCGGATTGTCTGTAATACTTGCACATACTCATTTGCAGACTCCTAATAATTTCCATTAGGCTCCTGTGTAAATCGTGGGGTTAACCGAACTGCTCGTTCTTAGCTTGTATAGCACTTGACATTACAGTATATAAATTTTGTCCTGTCCCAGCGTAACCAGGGACGCGCCTGCACGTGATAAAAGTAAAAGGGCCGAAAGGACAACCTCAATTTCCACCCCCACATGATCTTTCTGACTTTGAAAGTCATTTGTAAATTGGAAATTTTCATTCCCCCTCCCCAAGAGGGAAAAACGGATCCGCATGTTCCCATACTGTAGCAGCCGTTGATGAAGGCAAGAGTAAACCCCCACCTTTGCCTCTGTGGTGAAGGAATGGGGGTATTAATCCCTTTCCTCCACGGTGAAGGCATCCTTGCCTATCGTACAGTAACTGCATGTACATAATGTTGATGAGAAGCTATGTCAGCTGGGGCAAACAACACACTTTTACATGATGACATTGATTAGCCTCAAAAGTGTGAACAACATGTATAGTGGATGGACATTACGAATGACGTTAAACTGGAAATATTATTATTGTCCATCAGAAACTGTAATGTTGCATGAATTGAAGAAAATATCAAGTGTGATCATTCTCTGAACTGATTTAATGTGCTACTATTGAAATCAGTAAGGGCTACAGCGCTGTGGAAGGCTACATCCGTAAATCTCTTGAGCAAATCCGATGAAATATGCCAAGTCCGTTCAATGAGTGCAAAGTTCCCGTTTCCCACAGGAGGGCACCACTCTCATACCCATTTACAACGAAATGAAACAGGATAACCAACCCAATGCCATAGTGAATAATGCAGGAGTAAATTGTTGACAATTTTCGATGTTTTAAGAAAGTGTAATTTGGCAAAAAAAAAATCAATATAAAATGGATTGCTTAGATGTTGACTTCGCACGGGTAGTTTATTTTTAAGTGTAATTGTAAAGATGCTTAGAGGTTGATGAATTATATAATTATGCATATATCTATATAATTAGATAAAATAAAATATATATATTATAATACATATATATCTATAAAGATATACTTTATTATGTATATATAAAATCTTTCATTAAAAAGTTGATCATTTATAGCAAACACTTGTGTGTCTATCACGTATACATTGAGAGATACATCATGTTCCTTTTTAAACTTTTGTTTCTTGGTTACTATTGAAACCATTTAAAATATAAAACAAATAAAATGTTCAGAGCGAATAAATATCCATACATACGTTGGACATATTTAGTGTTCATGTCATTATAAGGCATTAATGAAGTTGTCAAATAAGGACATATTTAGTGTTTATGTCATTATGTTGCAATGTTTTTGCCGCCGAATGACGTTATTGCCACACAAGTTTTAGACAAATTAATGTCCGTTTTGGCGTTCCGTAGATTTCGGACTTTCAGAATTTTTTGGTCAAAGATGTAACCTCCGACTGCGGGAGTAAAATCCTAGCCGTGTTCGTCTGTGTACAAAGCCATTGAAGTTTTCATACGAAGTTCTAATAATTTCTGGAGAAGTAACGTGCACTTAAGTCTATGGAGATTTTGGAATTGCAAAGACCTCCCTCCCCGCTCAGCGCTATAGACCCGGTCTCATTGAAATGGGTTTTTAGGAAGTGTACTCTTTTCTCTCATTTGTCCCATGGAGGAAAGGTGAAATGGAGGAAATTCTGACCTTCTCCCAAGGGGAACAGCTGTGGTTCATCACTCTGACCTTTGTAACAGCACTTCGTCTCTAACTTGCATATTTGTAATGTACCATGCAGGAAAGGGATTAATACTATAATAATAGTAATACCCATTCCTTCACCACAGAGGTAAGGGGGAGTTTAATTCTTGCCTTCATCAACGGCAGCTACATAGTATGGGAAAATGCAGATCCTCTTTTACCCTCCTCTGGGGGGGGGGAATGAAAATTTCCAATAATTCATTAATTTCAATCAAAGTTAACTTAAATTATTGGGATTGAACTTGCAAGTACTAAGTTATACTATAGCCTGCTAGCAGAAGTTGAAATAAGTGTAGGTACTTGGGGAAGTGGTGGAGAGTGGTGAAGAACTGATTAGGGGTGAAAGACAATATTCTGCAATAGAAAGTAAACTTACAATACTCAATCACAAATAAATACAAAAATAAATACACCACAGCTAGCCCAACTCTGAAAGAGTAGAGTATACTAATTGTATAGGCTATATATAATATATATATACATCAATCATTCCTGTTACACAGGCTACCCTTTCAAGTTTCGTACATAATCAAACTGTGCTATTTAATAATAATAATATATTATTAATACTTTACGAGTACTATTCATTAGGCTATTGACAGTATTGGCTTGCTACTAGTACTAGTATATGGTAATTTTACATGAAATAAGTTGGTAAAAAACCTAAGCAGCTTAGGCCTGTACTACTACTGTACTATACTACAGTACCAGTAATATAGGCCAAGCACATCCTAGTCAGTACAACAAGCAAGTTTTAGTCACCAGGAAACACGACCAATTGCCCACGTGTGACAATTATTGTTACGCACTACCCACACTACAGACAGTGCGACAATATTAAATTAATATTATAACACAGATACCCTGTGGACTTACCTTAAATTTCGAAAACAAAACGAGTGTCCATCCGCCTCCGCTTAATTAAAAACTAGTCACCTTTTTTATGGTACCACTTTTTGAAAGAACACAGTTTGTTTTTATTTATAAAGGGATAATTCCCGCCAAAATACGACATGGTGGTGTGGTGTGGCAGTTAGTTAGAGCCAGAATGACATATCTTTTTTTCTTCTTCTTCTTCTTCTTCAAAAATCGATGTGGGGGGGGGGCTGGTTTGTTTGTAACGGACCTGACGGCAGGGGTTGAATGCTGTGCACCGTATACTCTCCTAGTACGAAATACACACCATACGACAAGTTTCATTTATTCAGTGATGCAAACATTAGCGTAATGATGAATATGTATGATTTCAAGCGGCAGGTGACAGCTCCCCTGCGTATACTAGTAGTACGAAATACACACGGGCCGATACGACAAGTTCATTTATTAGTCAATACAACTCATTAGCGTAATGATGAATATGTATGATCTAGTGGCAGCTCCCTGCGTATTATACTAGTAGTACGAAATACACACCCATACGACAAGTTCATTTATTAGTCAATACGACTTATTAGCGTAATGATGAATATGTATGACCTAGTGGCAGCTCCCTGCGTATATACTAGTGGTACGAAATACACACCACCATACGACAAGTTCATATATTAGCCAATACGATCATTAGCGTAATGATGAATATGTATGATTTCCAGATGGCGGGAAAATTTGAGTACAACAATACTATGATTAGAAATACGAGGGACAGTCACGCGGACAGAGTCACGTGCATTACACTGGCCCAATGACCTCTTGACCTCCGATCCAAATAGGGCTGGGAAACGGTGGGTCAGTTGGCCTTGGCATATATACCGTATGGTGGCGTTTCCGGGTTTAGATTCTACGTTCTTTCTTCGGTGGTCGGTGGGTTTTCCAGTAAGAAAAAAAAACAGTATTACGAGGGCGTATACCGTGCACACGAGGCAGGCTCAGTGGGCACCGATGGATTAAGGCGGGGGCTGAGGGGGCTGCAGCCCCAGGCCAACTGAAAAAAATGGCCCACAAGCGACCTTATCAAAGTTCAGCCCCAGGCCCACGAAATTCTTAATCCGGCACTGGCTGTGGGATGTTAGAAAGCGGAGTCCCTCCCCTCCCCCTTTTTAGCACTGCGCTTCCGTCACGCAACTGTGGGAGTTGTTCCCGGAGTCTATGGCGGAGCAGAAGGAGGGAGATGGGTTGATCCGTCAGCCTGGGTTTTATGTTGTATGGGAAGGATCCCCGGCATGTGCTGGAGAACTGCTACATGCTTGCTTTGTTTATCCCGCCCACGTATGATGGCAGAATATAATGTGATATTATTATTGCAGTGCAGTGGGGTTGGGTCCTTGGGTTGAGCCCGATGTGGTATTCCGGGGCCGGGGCCAAGGCGGACCCAGGTGACCCACGTGTATGTAGGTGAAGGCGGGACGAACACTCGAGTTTGGATTTTTGGAAGTTATAGTTTTGTACTACTGTAGTTTTGTAGGTCGCGGATTTCTGGTTGTAGAGGATCAGATTTTGTTTTGCCATCGGAAGCTATAATAGAGGCCCTGTTTGGCAATCGCTACCAGAGAATATATCTTTATAACAACTGAACTTGACAAAGGCTCTCTCCAAGATATCATTGTGAGACCCTGTAGCTGTCGCTTGTTGAGCTAATGGTGTCTACATCAGGCCCGCCCTGTGAGGAGTGCCAGGCTCCATGTACATCAGACTACTGTACCTGTCCCCCATCTAAATCTTACTCAGACTTGCAACTAGGCGCCGGTGTGGGGTCTAGAGGTGATATCCCAGTGGGAACCATGGCGCCTGAAGTGGTTGGAAGTCTGGTTCGCTGGCATAGAAGTGAACGCGGGTAGAACCAACCAACCATATCATGTTCCATGTCCAGACCAGGGGAAGACGCCACACACCAAGCACCGTCGACGGCACGCACTCGAATGGGATGGGTCGGATTGAAACTTCTGGGGTACTTAATAACACATATGGGGGGGGGGGGTGAAGAACTATCAGGAGGGGAATATATGGTACGGAGGTCCTGTTCATGCCGAATCAGCAGCCCATAGTGCATATATGCCGGATGCATTACCATCGAAGCACCCGGAAACTAACCTTGTTCCCATTGAGAACTTCTAATATCAATGAGATCAGACTAGTCGCGTCTTTCCATAAAAAAAAATATTGTCGTGTCAATTTTGTCGCCAGAATAAAATGAACTATTTCATCAACATTCAAATGTCCCCAGATCCCCCCCCCCAAAAAAAAAAAACTGGGCAAAAAGGGGGTGGAGGGGTAAACAAATCCTAGCCTTGAAATGGCGGTTACGACCATAGGTTGAGAACCATGCTGGACTGTCAAATCGTATGAGAGCAGTAAAACGATGCCAGTTCCCGATCGGGCTGCGTCATCCTCGTAGTAGGCCTACTAAGTCGTGGACCGCTATGGCGGCCCGGTGGACACCAAACTGAGCATCGAAATCGCGAAGCCGCTCGGAGTGGCGGGGCCCCGCCCGCCCGCCTGCTGGACGGGACATAATCATGGAGCTAGGCCCGGTAGGCTTGGACCCAGGAGCGTTTTTTGCGGTTCTGTATAGGTGGTGGATACATGATGACCAGGTGCGGTGCGAATCTCATATTAGGCGAGGTGTCCCCCTGGCAATCACAGACGCCGAATCAGAACGATAACAACTATGGGTGTTTTACACGCAAGATGTTGCTAGTATATTTTGCAAAGTTGTTTTGAAGTATGTTTCACCTTCTAATTTATCATTCTCGTATACCTCGGAGATCATTCGTTTTACTGAAAAAAATGTGGGTGGTATAAAGTTGTTTTGATGTATATATATATATATATAGGCCTATATATATATATATATAATTATATAGAAACTAAGTTATGTAGAGCGCCCTCAGTTCGACATTGAATCTCTCCGGACTGAATTATCGACTGAAAAGATGCGTTTATCCTCATTAATTTGGCGTTTTTCAGTCCTTCATTGGCCACTAGAATAGAGGTACAACAACAATTGTGGTCACCAGTGTACGGTACCGTTAACTGTTCTTGGAAAGAACAACTAATATTTACGGGTAACTTCTATACTCACTAGTGACTATCATTTATAACTTATAGTAATTACTAATGAGTAATGTATTGTTACTTGTGTACTGAAGGGGCAATATTGCCTATACTATAGCCTACTGTTACTTTACTACTAGTTAAGGCTTTTAAGTTTTACTATAGTATAGTGTTGTTACTAACTTGGTGTTATGTCTAATCCAGTAACCGTATAGTTATAATATGTACATGGTCTCCAATTCTGACAAATTAATGGATGAAGCGAAGTCTCGATTGTTTAGTTTCACCAAAAGTAATCAGTCCGCCAAATGCAGTTTATTATTTACCATAGACTAGTCTATAGAACTAGTACTACTACTTAGTACTACTAGTACTACTTTAAATAGTAGTAGTACTAGTTAGTAGTAGTACTATTAAGTACTGCTGGTAATACTAATGACTATTAATAAAGTATTAGTTTTGAATCACATCAAGGGAACCCCCCAAAAATATGTTCCACTGACAATTGCAACCATTTTAACCACCACTCAAATTTCCTAGGATTAAATATCCCTAGGCAAATACTTGAAATGTTAATATATCTTACATAAACTATACAGATTTATATCATCAAACTTGGTGTTGATATGATAGGCATAACTTACATGTACTTATTCCCTGCCATTATTTCATTCATCAAGGGGAATCTCCAATTTGAAATCTGGTAGAGTTAGCTAATTACTATGTGGTAATCAATTTTCAGTTGATGTAATATTTGGTAAATCTGTCTGTCATCATAGCCAGTATAGATTATCCCTATTGTCTTTGGCAATGATACATTCTAAAATGTGATGCACATCTGACCACTTACACGTCTCTCGCGGGGGTGGGAGGCATTATCTTATACTTAATTGACAGATCTGCATAATGTATGCCTCAATTTGTACAGCCTGAATCATGATATTTTGCACATGATGACCATGCACCAAGAGGCAGTGATATTACATAATCTAATTTCACGTCCAAAGCACCCACCAATCATGTGTGTGCCATTCATAATGAGAAGTCAATCTTTGAGGGGGGGGGGCTCTTAATTTCACCCAAAATTTCACCCTTCGTTTGTACAATACGCAAAAGTCCATCTCGTTATCATCTTCCTCCTCAAATGCATGACAGAGAACGCATGGTATGGTAGCTCTGTGGCCATGCGATTATCTGAAAATAGCTAAACAGTAAGTATGAAGCAAAACTTAGGAAGATTGCACTTTCTCTCTTTGCTTAGATAATGTACTTGCAGTGAGTCTTCTTTTAAGAATTGCCATCCCTGTATGACTGCAGGTACGAAGTTTATGTATGGTATATATTGCCTATGAATTAGCTCTTTTGTTAAATTTGCAGATTATCGCTATGGAGGGCAGTTTCTTCCACTTTAGTACACACGTCACAAATCTTTTATTTCATAACTGGACTACTACTTCTTGGAAAGGTAGGACATAGTGTTGGGCCGATTATCGGTTTTCAATATCGGTATCGACCGATATTTGCGTTATCGGTTGAATATCGGTATCGGCAAAAGTTGTACTCATTGCCAATAGTCTCCAACCGATATTCAACTTTTCATTTCAAAATCAGCCTAATACTAATTATATTAAATATTTTGTCTTAGATTCACACCAAATATAGTCATACAGTAGTCAAACAATATTTATTAACTGCCATAGACTGGAAAAACCCCGAAATGATTTCTTACAAACAATGTTTTTACAAAAAAGTTCACGCTTGTTACGTGGTCTGCATCAAATTTAGCGGGCGGGAATTCCCCGCTTAAATGTATTATAAACACGTGGCAAAAAACGGGAAAAAAACACAGACCGTCAATTGTTTTCGCCGCACGTGGTCATGTGATATTATTTCGGACGTTATTGTCAGTTTTGAGACATTTAACAACTTATAAAGTACTAGTAGTTTGTCTTGTAAGTTAACAATCGCATATCAGATTGGATTTACTGCCTCAGTGGAGTTCCTACCTCTAAAGGAGAGTTGGGCATTGTTTTTCTGTCTCTATACATCTGAAGATTATAGAACCTTTCTTGAAATTGGAATGGATTCGAGGAGTTTATATACCAAATATTAAAAGGACCTGACCAAAGTTTACCCCAAAATGTCAACAACTTTGTGAATGCATTGTGTTTCACTCAACACATTGCTCCTGGATGCATTCCAAAGAGGATAAAAAAGATTGCTGATTGTAGAGAAGTAAGAAGTCCTAAACAGTAAATCATTAAATGGATGCAAACGTTTGAGGTTTCTAGTTCAGTGTTAAAGTAATAATGCCTCGCTAATCCGAAGCATAAATCTTGACAATTTTCTGAAGGATTTGACCCAAAATATCATAGTTGCATGTAATGTTGATCGCTTGAACAGTGTGCTGGATGAACTGTGTTTTCATAACTGCACGGTACGTTTACATTTGTTGAACTGAGTCTCAGTCATGGTCTCTTCGTATTCTTTTAATTTTAATATTACATTAACAGTGGGTGGGGGGGATTTTTGGGGTTAGGAAGAAGAGTTGATTAATTGCTGGATTGCATGTTGTTTAGTTTATAAACATTTTAGTGAAACCCTTTCCAATGGTTATGATCCATATCAGTTGTCCCCCCTCCCTTTTGTAAATACTGTAGAACGTGCTCGTGAGAGATTCCTATACACTTTAGGATTTCAATCGTATGAAAGTGTTGTGAGCTTGGATGGTGCAATACAAAAGCCATATACTGATGCATTGTTAGTTAAACCGAGGCTTTCATTAAAGGGAATGACAGAAATTTAAGGAAAATTTAAATTTAAAAGAAAATGCATGTTGACAGAGAATAAAAAAAAAAGACAGTACTGATTGGGTCTGAATGCCATCATCTTCTTATAATGCTGACACAATTAAGAGAGGTGGTAAAATTTATTAAAACAGGAATTAAACCAAAAAGGGTCGATCACTTTTAATAAATTTATATATAAATAAAAGTTATATATAAATATCAGTCATTCGTTCCCCATTGAATGCCACATGTAGACACTGCTTTGAGTGCCAAAATCGTAATTTTGCATGAATATTTATTTAACCATAAAATTCTTTCTGCCAGACATGGTCAATTGGTTCCTCTGATATTTCCAGATATGGCTGGCGTTCTGATTGATGATGTCTATTCTTATCGCAAGCTAGGGAAATCTTCTGTGTACTGATATGGGACACGTCACTGCAGAATTGGACGCAACACTTACTCGGAGTGCACCTTTGATAAAATGTTTACATGCAGTTTGCACTTAACATTATGAGAGGTTTGCACCAATGGTGCTGCTCTTGTATACCGTTTACATTCAGTTTGCACTTAACATTATATTAGAAGTTTTCACCAACGGTGCTAGCATAATACAGTTTACATTCAGTTTGCACTTAACATTATATGAGAAGTTTGCACCAATGGTGCTAGCGTGATACAGTTTACATTCACAGTTTGCACTTAACATTATATGAGAAGTTTGCACCAATGGTGCTAGCGTAATACAGTTTACATTCAGTTTGCACCTAACATTATATGAAAGGTTCGCACCAACGGTGCTGCTCTTGTATACAGTTTACATTCAGTTTGCACTGAGGATTGCACCTACACTGCCCTGTGCCCTTTGTTCAATATTCCTAAATGTTATTTCCGCA
Source organism: Orphnurgus asper (assembly GCA_027574785.1). Classification (NCBI taxonomy): domain Eukaryota; kingdom Metazoa; phylum Echinodermata; class Holothuroidea; order Elasipodida; family Deimatidae; genus Orphnurgus; species Orphnurgus asper. The sequence goes on along the minus strand of JAODAG010318665.1, from coordinate 2,202 downwards.
GGATTCCTCGTCACATTTCTGTTCTTCGTCTTCTTGGCCGTTGTCGTGGAAGCTGCGGCAAATTTAGAACTCGTTTTGGACTGGTACTACAATTCCAACCCGTTGACATGGATGTGGAGAGAAGGCAGGTCTGCCAGTACCAGTGCACTGCTACAACCCCTCAGAATTCCCAGCAGCTTGTCAAAAATAAACTATAAACGGTCAGTGGATTGCATTAAAAAAAAAGGAAACTTGGTTTTTATTAGCAGTCGTCCGTTCAATGAATGCAAGTGACAAACTTTAATTTATACCACTTGGTCAACGTAGGATTTACCAATCAGTGGAAGGTTCCACCCACGGAAATTTCCATGTATGTAAGTTAGGTTTCTCATTGGCATTCGTAGGCAGTGTAACACCAGGACTTCACCGGGATGTCACTCGTCCTCTTGTCACACTGTGGCGCAGTCATTACACACTCATTGTAGATTTATAGAAGAACCCATTGAAAAACAAGAAATACCAAATTTGTTACAAAATCTCCCCAAAACTGGTTTGGGTCTTACTAGCCATATCCCTCTTACATATTCTTATATATCTCTTGCTTACATATACTACTCTGAAACCGTACTTCTCTTACTAAAGTAAGAGTAGTCTAGAGTAGCATGTGCCCAAACAAACTGGAGGTGAGGGGGTAGCGCGTGTCGACACCGTTAGCTTAGGTATGTATGGCTCGTCCGAGGGGAGGTTCAAACGACGAAAACCGGCATAATCCCTCCCCTCCCCACCCCCTCCCTTAATCCCCTTCAATTGGAAGGAAATCTGTAACGCCCGATTTTCTTTCATCGCAGGTTGAAAATTCACATGGCTCGAGGCGCCGTACATGTGGCTCGCGTCTTCTTGGGGTACTTCTTAATGCTTGCCGTGATGTCGTTCAACGCTTACATCTTGGTGGCGGTCGTCCTTGGATCGACGGGAGGGTACTTCGTCTTTGGCCAACTTCAGAATAGGATGCTCACGACAGGACATCGGCAACGTGAACTGAACGCTGGCGATGAATGCGAAGACGAGGCGGGCAACGTTTCGTAGCGTGAGGTGACGCGACTAAGCTTACTGTAAACGAAACCGGAGCCTGAAACGCAAGGCAACCCATCGTTTTATACTCACTTAATACTTGTATATATATATATTTTTTTTTTGGCATTCGACATTCCTTCCCAAGTGATGCATTAGTATTTTTGTATTAGTTATTTGCATTAATTTTTAACTTTTGTTACAAACTTATATTTGGGACTATTGTCATAAGCAGTGTTCGATTTCCCCTGTATCGCATCGCAAAATGCGAACCAAAACGGTGACTTTGCGACCCGTCTGACAATTGCATCGCACAAGGTGCGAGACAAAACTAAATGCAGGCATACGCTATATCGATCTATCAAAGTAGCGCCAAAATCTTGATAAAAGATACGTGTAGTACAGCAACTAACCACATTGTTAGCAGTCATCAATCTTGCCACGAAACATAACTTTCTAAAAGTAATATTGTACTTGTAGTTAAATCTTCAATGTGAAATAAGCTAGCCTACCAGTATGACCTAACGCTAAATTGCATAGCCTATACACGCATATTATTAACAGTTCGGGTACACGCACTGCAATGCTCACCTTGTATTAGTAATGCACCACGTAGCTGGGAGAAAAATGAACACTGGTACAACAAGAGTGCGTAAACGTTCACGTGACGAAATGATATTTTGTTTGGATCCTATTATATACGGAGCTGGAGGCAATGTTTGCTCATAATATCGATATGCTACCTTACAGGATGAGGAGGTCATGTATTGACCTTGCGGTCGGGCACATGTACAATGGATCGAGGTATAACACGAGGAAAACAAGATGGCCATAAAAGAGTATCCCTAAACTTTGTGTTCGTGTCATTTATTATCGTGTAAGGACTGGAATTACGGTTTACGAACTTCTCCAGGATACAATAGATCCCATGAGAAATACCAAAGAGAGTGAGCCCTGCACAATGGTGTTCCCCTTCCTCCATACAGATTCAAATACAAACCCTCAGATAGTTTGCCTCCAGGGTTAGGGATTGGTGGAGCCCTAATTTTAGGATTGCTGATCAGATAGAGGAGCCAGCAGGCCTTGACATACACGCTCGCCAACTCGCCATTGGCGACTAACATTTGGCTAATGGCGACCAATAAATGCACT
>JAODAG010318654.1:0-11847 GCA_027574785.1 Orphnurgus asper | reverse complement strand
TCAAACGACATGCGTACCTCAAACGACATGCGTACCTCAAACGACATGCGTACCTCAAACGACATGCGTACCTCAAATGACATGCGTACCTCAAACGAGATGCGTACCTCAAACGAGATGCGTACCTCAAACGAGACGCATATAAAACAAACTCGGACAGTAATAATGGGGGCATTCATTACAGTATATATTTACTTATACATACTCATGTATATATCCTATATTTGGTATACACTTCATGTAAGAGTACCTCAAATATAGTGTATGTTCATCTGTATGTATATTCTAGCCTATCCTCTAATGTATACATATTCATGTATATATGTATGCTATATTTGGTATGGCAATGCTGAGAGTATTATTATCTACGTTAGCTGTATGGAATGCACACAGTCTATTTGCTATTAGTATTATGTTAAGTTGGTAAAAGCACATACTATTTAATATTAATTTCCTTCTTGATTCATGGATGGTAGAATAGAGGATCCCTTTGAATATATAGCTACTCACATAATTATACTGTATCTTTTATGTGGTTTGAATTGCTTGCAAGTCATGTAACATTGGTCATCTCCATCCATATTCTTTCACTATATACTTTTGTCCCGTCATCCCTTTCATTTAGTAGTTTTATCCTATTCTTTGTGTAGAAGGGTGTTTTTTTTTTGGGGGGGGGCGGGGAGTGGCATATACATGTATGAAAAGAATTGATTATAATGCAATGGTATCAGCCTCTTGTTTAATCATATTTGTGGTCTATTCTATGTGGACCCATATAATGGTTCCCATCTATCTTGTTTATGGACATTGTTGATGCTGTGACATTTCATGGGATAATAGCTGCTCCTGTGCTGTTAAGTGAGATAAACCACATCTGGCAAAGAAACAAGCCACAAAGAAACAAGACAAGCAAGCTGTAATGACAAAAAGGTTTTCTTCAGTTCAATGACCAAATAAAATCAATATCCCATCAGAGATCAAGATGATCTCATCCCCCTGTTTAGCGTAAAAACCGATAGAGGGAACAAGAAGGAGAGTTGTCAAATTAGTGATTTTATTAACTCGGAATTGTCCGCTGTGGTGCCGTAGCTTGATGATGTGACATTTGGACCACTTTTTGTCCTTTAAGGCTGGATTTTTATTGATATCTCTACTTCAGTAAATGCAAGGTTTAATAGGAAAGTAATGCCACATTCTTCTCTGTTCTGTATTCCTCCAGATCTTGACAGGGCTGCTTCGGTATTTGCGTGCGTGTGCATGGGGCTGCAATTATGTGCGGTCTTAACTAGCTTCCAGGCGGCATACACAACAATCCCTGTGTTGTTCACTGACTGCGGGGTGATGTTTTTGTTTGGAGGTGAGCATACCAGCAGACAGACTTTATTTATAGTGAATAGTATCATCTGGATTTTAGTTTTAATGAATAGTATCATACTTTTAATTATAGTGAACAGTATCATCTGGATTTTAGTTTAGTGAATATTATCATGTGGACTTTAATTTGTTTTGAATAGCATCATTCTGGAATTTATTTGTATTGAATAGTATTGTCTGAATTTTATTTGTAATTTTGTATTGAACAGTAAGTATCATATGAATTTTATTGGTACTGAATAGTATCATCTGGATTTAATTTGCATTGTGTAGTTATCATCTGGATTTTATTTGTAGTGAATAATTTTGTCTGCATTATATTTGTATTGCATAGTATCATATGAATTTTATTTGTATTGAATAATATCATCTGGATTTATTTGTATTGAATATATAATCTAGGCTTTATTTTTAGTGAATAGTATCATAGGGACTTTTTATAGTGAGTAGAATCATCTGGACTTTTTATATTGAGTAGCAGTGTTCGATTTCCCCCGATGCAAAACTAAATGCAGGCATACGCTATATCGATCTATCAAGTAGCGCCAAAATCTTGATAAAAGATACGTGTACAGTTCAGTAACTAACCGCATTGTTAGCAATCATCCATCTAGCCACGAAACATAACTTTCTAAAAGAAATATAGTTAAATCTTCAATGTGAAATGATAGGCTAGCCTACCAGTATATGACCTAATGCTAAATTACATAGCCTATACACGCATATTATTAACAGTTCCGTATACGCACTGCAAAGCTAACTTGTATTAGTAATGCACCACGTAGCTGGGAGAAAAAAGAACACCCATACACAGGAGTGCGTTAAACGTTCACGCGACGAACCAATATTTATTTTTCCTGCTAGGGAGCTTGTTCGTACAACAGGCCTTGAAATACATGCTCGCCAACTCGTCATTGACGACTAGAATTTGGCTAATGGCGACCAATAAATGCACTATGTGGTCGCCATGTTGGCTAGTGGCTTATTCATGACTCATACTCATAGTATTTTTTATTCTCCTTTTAATCCCTTACGTTCATAATTGTTAACTAATTAATACTTGGCCTAGCCTATTTTATATCAACAATCGCAACTTACGCAACTGAACACACATGTGCTTATTCTCCACTGTAGGCATGTAGTGCAATATCACTATAGGATATACTGTATGTACTGTTTTCTTGTAACTATTTTATTAGCTTTATCCTGTACATAAACACTTTTCATATGAATCAAGCTTAACGGGCCGGAATTCCCAGCTTGGAATGTATTGCAAACACGTGGCATTCTAGCAGGAGAAAACATATACAATGGCTGTTTTTGGCACAAGTGGCGATGTGATATTATTTTGGATGTAATAGAGAAAAACAATAACCAATCATCGGCTGTTTGTTTATCAGACATTGCAATGTACGAAGTAGACAAGTTATATAGGCTAACAGGCTAAGAGTGTCATAGTTGACAACAATGTGGGTGCATATGGGTATGCCTGTACACATGTTATTGGAACTTACTGGCAGGTTTGGCCTACGTGCCAAAACGATACTGCAGTTTTATCGCACGAAATGTCCTTATTTACCATAACTTCCGCTCCTAATTGCAAGATTAATTTTGAACCCTACTTTGATCCTACTCTTCTTCTGCACGCTTCAGCAAAATACATGATTTAAGCCTACTCCCTGTTGCCGTGCCTTTACGGAATACATTCAAAACCCCGAAATCAAAAATTGAAGAGTCCATTCATGTAGGTGGGACATTAACATTCTCAGCTAATTACTTTGAAACGATTTGCTACGTAATAATGATGCAACACTTGCCGCACAAATTATGCTTGGAATCTTTCTTAAAGATTAGCACAGAGTTCATTTATTTAATCGGTAATAATAAGTTTGAATTACCTATTGATAATTTTACAGAACGCTACAGGAAGTAGTATGACTAAAAGTTACTTATTTATACTAGTATATGCACAGAATGAAATACATTTTATACGTGGTAAAAAGTTCAAGCTGCGGCTGTAGTGTTTGGGATTCACGACTTGAAAACGTCACCCCCCCATTCCACGGTCAGAACCGATATTGGCAATATCGGCCCAACACTATTTACATTGCCTAACATTATCTGAAGCCTAGGCTAATATTATACTGTATTACTAGCAATAACAGTTAGGCCTAATGTTGGTACAGATACCCTTGTCTGTTGTTGCGAATGCATAACGTTGTACTAGGCTTAAGAAATAGACGAATAAATTTTACAGTTTTACGAGTAGATTTTAAGTCAGGCTCGCCAAGTGGCGACTTGTTTTTAAAATTTATGTCAAGGCCTGTCGTAGTCAATGAAGTTGATAAAAGTTTACCAACCATCATTCAAGAGTGTTTTTGCGAGCGCTAAATACAGAAATTGTCGGAATACTATCGCATGAACAAGGCGCCAACGTGGGGTAGAAATTGCCCGGCTCCCACTTAATATAAGCGGGAAATGTCTTTTGCGATCTAGGGGGTATTTTTAGCCAAAATGTTTCTTTTACGCTGCGCACCAGCCCATGGTACCGCTCCGCTTAGATAGTGTACAGTTACAAAACTGCTATGCAAAATGTTAAAACTGCTATGCAAAAAATGTTGCATAGCAGTTATTGCTAAACAATTTTTTATGAAAATCGAACACTGTTGAGTAGTATCATCTCTAGACTTTATTGTAGTTGTTAGTATCATCTGTGCATGATAGCATCAGTATTCAGTTCCTTGCTTGATGATGACAATAAATTGGGTGAACATTTTATTATATATATTGCAACTATCATTAATGATTGATATTTCTGGGTCACTTTTCTTTTCTTGGTAAGTAAGTGGCTTTATTAATCTGAGGAGCTTGAAAGGTAAAACATTTTGCCAGAATAAAGAAGTCCCCCAAATGCTGCCTGCAAAGGTGGTGTGATAAATTATGGCCAGTCCCACCATCATACTGGATAATGAATGTAACAGAAATATTGGTAAGGGGGCATACTTTACAAACATTTTAGTTGAAAGAAAGCGTAACCCTGTCAATAGTCGTGTCTGGTGGAAATAGTTTATGACAGTACTTTGCACTAAAAATTTATCCTACCAAACCCACCCTACCCACTGGTGCAAGTTTCATAATAACATCACTACAGGCACTAAAAGTCTAGCTATCACTGGGCACCTTTCAATATGAAACTGTGTTCGATCTTCCAAGAAAACATTATGAAAAATACTGGACAACCTTGAAACTTTTCCACTTTAGAACCGAAATGTTGCCATCTTCATTCTAAACAAGCTTAATTCTAGATAATTCGAGATAATATAATTCGAGATAGTAATAAGTTTCCCCATGTTTAATGCATTTGCTTAACTGACTTTTGTTTCCTCCCTTATCCAGCCTCTTCTTGAGGCATGTTTTAAGGTTGTTTTGCAAAAAAAACAATCCAGAATAGCCTGAAACACTCACTGAGCCTTAATAATGGACCCTTTGCACTTGCCTCTTGGCAAGATTAGACAATCTCAGTAATTTATGATGTACCATCAGAATCACATTTTGCTCTCAGCCCCAAGTTCATCAAGAGAAGCAAATGAGAAGTTAAATATGTCAGAGAGGGAAGTAATTTCTAGAAAGGAAGCGTTGTAGACTTTCAAATATCCAGAATTATTTTTAAGAGCAACCGGTGCTTGTTTACAGAACCAAGTTTATGAAAGCTGAAATTACTAAATGCTCATGTAGTGTGAGGTAAATTTGCTCCACCAAACCTCTGGATGATGCTCTACTCATTTCTTATTATGTTTACAACTACAGCCTAGTATATACATACATTAAATACACTATATTTGAGGTGGTCTTACATCAGGTACATACTTCAAATAATATGTGTAAGTTAGGGGACAGCCTAGATATACATACACACACTATAGTTGAGGTGGTCTTACATGATCGAGGTACATACTTCAAATATAGGATACATGACTATGTGTAAGTTAGTGAATAGGCTAATGTATGTACATGTACACGTATACACTATATTTGAGGTGATCTTTCATGAACTACCTACCTATGAATATCCTCCTCCTAGTTGATTTTACGATCCTCTATTTACCCATCTCTTACTATCTTACTCTTACTTATCTACCATGTAGTGCCCTCTACCTCAAATAATTTTAACCTGTAGCCCCTTGAACACCACTACTTAGTGGCACCAGGGATCTGCCCTAGTGGCACTGTCCTCTTAACATATTTGAGGCCTGCATGTGAAGCTTAAGGGCTTGTAGTAGCTCTTATCTCAATGGATTTCCCTCTGCTGGAATATCAGATTTTTAGTATTCATGAAGGAAATCTTTGTGGAAGGATTTTTGCCTGTCCTTACCTGGCCTCCCTTGAGCTAATTAAGTATCATTTATTTTGTGGTTTTAATTAGCAACAAAAGTAATTGGGTTTTCCATGTGCATTCCAGTAGACTTACTTAGTGTAGGTGTTGGACGGGGCTTTGTACTATTTCGTTATTCTCTTGTTGAATTATTGTGGGATTGAAGTCCCAAAGATTGTCGGGAGGGATTGTGTTCCTTCCTTCTTCCCTTTCCTGTTGGTTTACCCGGTTGAGGTTTCCTAACCCGGGTAATCAGCCAGTGTCCTCTCTTACGTAGAGCCGTTGGTCGGAGCTTGGTAACTAGCAAGTACTGAGTTTGGGTTGCCCGTTAGTTCCGGACGGTGACGTATCCGAGCATTTTGCTGTCGTATTTGGTTGGTTCCCACTTACCAAGGTTCCCCTTGGGGGAACTTTTTGTTGTTTGACTTGCTAGGTTATCAAGCTGACCTCTCCTCGTACATCAGGTAGATTTGTTCCCAGTCGTAAGTTGCGGTTGAGGTTGTTCGTCTGATGTCGTTCCTAATTAGGGGTAAAATCTTATTCTTCCAATGTTAACCTTACGATGTTGGGTTCAGCCAAGTTCCTTAGGAAGGTGTTTGCTTCCAGCTTAGGTTCGGTTAGCGTGATCGACTTTTTAAGATAACTGTTAAGAGCGGCTCTTCGCTCATAGATGGGGCAGGTTCTCCCTGTCACAAGTTGCCTTGGAGGCTAGTTCGTCTAAGGTCTCAAGTGGTTCGTTAGGGAAGTTTGTTTTATTAATGTTGCATCGATAACCTTTAAGATTGTTCGACTGGATAAGTCTTCATCTTAGTCATCCGAGTTCACCGTACGCTGGGGTTATGGTTATCGTTAGTTAGTCAGATGGTTTAAGGTGGTTACCAGAACAAGGGACGTGAACTTGAACTGATTGAAACGAGACTGGCAACTACTGTATAAATACGTTAGTTCTTTATTCATTAGTTCTGAATAGATGCTGTGCTGAACATTCGAGTAATAGTGTAGAAATGAAAAACAATTCAACCATGCACCCAAAAACGGTTTAGTACAGCAAGGACTAAACGGTAGCAGAACCTCTGCCCGCAATCACTTTTTATGGGACATGACATCCTTCTTGCATAATTAAAAAAAAATGCATGCGTACAAAACACCCTTCCATGAGATATTGCCTTTTCCAAACAGTATGCCTTTAGGTAGAAGATCCTCTTTTAGCTACAAATTGCATTAAGAATCTTAATCTAAATCTGCCTTTCCAATCCTGCTTTCCAACGTTGCTGGCTGCAGATATAATTACCACCTAGCTGTGTTTCAATCCTCCGCTAGCTAGAAGGAAACCATTTGATCTCCCCGGCACGGCAGCATTGGTGCTGTCGTTAGGTTTTGTATGAGTAGTAGTTTCGTTTCTTTACTTTCATAATATAGAGTAGTGTTGTCTTGATTTCATCAGATTTATTTCTCCGAGAGTAAACTGATCTAGACTTGGGGCCTGTAGCCATTCTACAAGAATCAGACAGACACTACAGTCAACTCTGGAATATATTTACATCCATCGTAATTCGTAGTAATTCGTAATCGTAGCACATTCTCTTTTCGACTGCTACCGGTAGACTGCATCCTATATGGCCCGACTCGTGAACATTTAACATACAAATAAAGGAATAGAACAGTAGTACCTCCCTTCGTTAATTACTCACCCCCTTTTAATAATAATGAGTCTCGCAAAAAGATTTGATGCATGTGACATGCTAGTCCTGTGCAAAACTGACTTTACGAGGTATATCCCTTCCCTTTATACTCAACCCCCTGGCGGTCGCTATATGGCATGTACACACCTTTCCTTCTTTCCTTTTTCTTTGAGTTTGAACGAAGGATTTCTCATCCCCTTAACCCCATCCCAGACCCAGACCAAACATATTAACACCCTCCCCCACTAAAAAAAAATAAAAAATACAGTGTCGATATAACCATGCCAAGCTTAAAGGAGCTTTTTGACTTGTATTGAGCTTGAATCAGACATATTGATTAGCAATATGAAAATGTAACCCTTGACCAATCTAAAATATGTGCATTGTTTATTGTAGTCATATGTCTGTACTCCCAGTGGTATGTCGGTATACCCACTCCATGAAGTTTTGCTATGACTTTACAGATGGGTACAGTAGTTAGACTTTGACTACAATTACTTTAACATATTAGCCATGTAAAACATTTTCCACCAAAGTCTCTTCCAACTCTTGTTAGCACGAGTCCACGAACGAGCAACTCCGTAGGTTTCTCTATATGACTTTACCCTCTAAATTACTAAATCAAATAGTTATAGCATAAATGCATTTTAAGATTGCATTAAAATTCTATGGAGGGAGCATTAAGGGCATGCCACCCCACTCCTCACAACAGTCAACATGAGTGGTACATTCATGACCTAAACATACTTTCATCATGTCTCCTTGACGATGTTGAAACTCCTAAATAATATTGTGGTTGAAGCATATACGTGCATGTTAATGAGAAAGGAAACAATTAGCCTGGTCGATGATGTTAATGAAATAACAACCGTTATGGAGGCTTGCTATGTATTTATCAGGTCGCATACCTGTCATTTACTGTAATTACATAGTATCATGTTACAGCCCTAGACTGGCCATGCAGAGGAGGCCTGCAGTACATCTAGCATTATAAACATACCTCATGGACAGCTGGCCTCACTTCAGTACATCTAGCATTATAAACATACCTCATGGACAGCCATGGCTTCACTTCAGTACATCTAGCATTATAAACATACCTTAGGGACAGCTGGTCTCGCTTCAGTACGTCTAGGCATTATAAACATACCTCATGTCCATGGACAGCTGGCCTCACTTCAGTACATCTATCATTATAAACATACCTCATGTCCATGGACAGCTGGCCTCACTTCAGTACATCCAGGCATTATAAATTTAACTCATTGCAGTACTTATATTATTGCTCTATAGTACTTAACTATATAGTTGCTCTACAATACAAGCAATATATAACAATAGCGCTACACTGTAATACAACAACAGTTGCTATTTTTACTTAACAATATAGTTGCTCTAATGCTTAACACTATAGTTGCTCTATAATACTTAATACATCACTATAGTTGCTCTATAATACTTAACATAATTGCTCTGTAATACTTAACAATATAGTTGCTCTATAATACTTAAATATATGGTTGCTCCATAATACTTAACACTATCGATGCTCTATCATACTTAACGATATAGTTGCTATATAGTACTTATCACTATAGTTGCTCTATAATACTTAACGATGCTCTGTCGTACAAACAATATATGTTAATTCTTTCTCTAGAAAGTTGTTTATTTTTCCTCTTTCTCTGTTCAGCTTTTTTCCAGCTGGTGTGCATGGTCATGTTCATGATCAGCATGAGCATCGGGATCCTGGAGAGGCCGAGAGAATTGACCGAAGGTACAGGTTTCCCGAAAGATTACTCATTAGAGTATTCCTGGTCCTTCTATCTTGGATGTGGGTCCTTCATATTCAGTCTGGTCACAGGTGTATCGTACCTCCTTCTCTCAAGGGCCTGGGAGACAGAAGAAGTCTGGCTCAAACCAATGGGTAAAGAGAAAAAGGGACCGTCACTCTAATAAGTTTTCTTTTGTCAGTATGGTATGCATGTATTTGTAGCACATACCTTATAGAGTAGAAAGAGTGAGTAACGAAAGAGTGGGTAAGTATGAAGAGGTAGTTTACAGAGGTAAAGAAAAATGGCCAATGGCTGTTTTATAAGTTTGTCTGCTCACCATGTTTTTTGCTCATGCTGCCTTTAAAATCTAGATTCCTATGATGTGTATAGCTATGTGTGTGTGATCAAAATTAGAGTCGGCTTCCGAGGACAGTAGCGCATCTGCTAAGGTCTAAGCCAAAGGAGGACCGTCTAATGTCTTGACCAGTTCTTTTATGCCAACCTCCTTCCCAAAGTTGTTATTTTATGGGTGCTCTACCTATCCATCTCTCACTGATTGCTTACACCACCCAGTGTAGCACCCCAATATTTCCTCTTACCCCCTGCTGAGCTCAAAGCAAGGAACTTTATATATCTCTTGAAATTCCCTCCTTTTGCACTACTATCCTCCTAGCTAGTGGCTTCATTCTGTGATAATGTCATGGAGGTAGGACAGAAGTTAGAGATCAAAGTATGGGATGCTACACTGGTATCTAGTAAACCCATTTGAACTGTGACTGCATGTACTCTTTATTGGAACTAAGGTAAAAGTTTACCATCATTGACATGCAAATTTTACATGTTGTAGGTCAGTTCTCTTTACTGGAGATAAGTAAAGTTTTCCATCCTTAACATGAAAAAGTACTCTTTACTGTAATTAAGTTGGTCAGTCCTCTTTACTGGAACTACATAATCTTTACCGTCATTAATATGCAAATGTTACACGTTTGTTGGTCAGTATTTTTTAGTAAATTGGTCAGTGCGCTTTACTGGAACTAAGTAAAGCTTACCATCGTTAACATGCAAAATAATACCAAAAAAATTAGCAGTTATTAGCAAGGTTTAGATATAACGTCACAGATGTTGTGCAATGCTAGCTCTCAGAAAAAATGATGACATCAATAATCTACAACTGAGGGGTATGACAAATTGATTTTTCCTTGAGATTCATCAACTTACAAAGGAAACCCTGGCAATGAGGGATGCCACATACCCCATAGAATATTGTAAAATTCCTTAGAGCATTAAATTATTACAAAATGGTTGTAAAATATTGTAGGCAAATCAAGTTATTCAGGTGTCTGTTGAACAAATCCCTGCTCAACGGTTCTCAAACTTTTTTGGACTACTGCCCCCTTCTGCCTCTTGGACTGGCCCAATTCCCCCTTGTGCTATCATTCGTGGTTTGACACCCAGCATGCAATAGGATAGTCTGAATTTAGTTTGATAGGGGTGGTAGGGACCACTTTGAGACCCACTGGTCTAGGTCAATCATTCATTTACAGTAGGGTTCATGTGTCTCTCTATAGATGGAACCATGCTTAGAGAAGACCTGGTGTAGGTCAAATATTTTGGCAGGGTTCATATGTCTGTAGAATGTTAGGATTTGATGTTATAATTAGTTGATATTTATGCTGAATCTAGTAGTACACCAGATCAATCAGCTGCATTACTTACATCAGATGACTTCTTAGCATTGGATGTTAATCATGAGCTGATATTTATGCTGAATCTATATAGTAGTACACCAGATCAATCAGCTGCATTGCTTTTTTCATCTCTTCGCTTCCAATTAAATTAATAACATTCAACTTCGATTTTTCTTTTCCCTCCTTATTTTGTTTATTATAGTTGTCTGCAATGCCTTTCAGCAAACTCTCTAAAACTTTAGTATGATGGTCAAAATTTCCCCAAGTGACTATAATTTTGTTAGAAATGACATTTCTTTTTCTGATTCCTTATATAGAGAGTTGGAACCACCCTGGCAGGTTGTTAAAATGGAAATAGATTCAGGAATAACCCCTTAGGGTTATTGTCTCCAAGGCCCTTTTCCAATTAATAATCTTGGTTCCTATGGTTACCATTAAACCAAATTCTTCATGAAATTTACCTACAATTTGTTTTCCATCAAGTAGAGAGATCTTCATGGGGTTTCTAATGGGGTTATCTGATGCCCAGATGAAGTAGATCGCTTCAAATTAAACAATCTTGTTTGACACAAGAAAATATTTAGTAGGATAAAATTCATGTTCTGGAGGAAAGTTAGATGTATATAACTCTCAACACATGGTTGAATGTTTTATTGAAACATTTATTTGCAGAGTAAAAATTCAGAAGTGCTTTGTTAAGTTGAGCAAATATCTGTCTGGAGGTTTTAGCCTTGGTCATAGATAATATTGTACAAATCTTACTTGGTATTTCAATTGACAGGGAGAGAAAATAATTAGATTTTCAACACGTACTCCCTTACCTCATATACACATGTGTGATACAGTGTCTGGCATATTTAGGATATCGGATATTTTGCACCAAAGTCTAAAGTCTGGCGTATCTAGGATTTTTCAGTAGAGGGGGCCTGAAGGTCTTGCCCAAACTTCTGATCGCT
>JAODAG010318622.1:0-10285 GCA_027574785.1 Orphnurgus asper | reverse complement strand
ATTGGCGGGCCGGATAGATCCCATTGGCGGGCCGGATAGATCCCATTGGCGGGCCGGATAGATCCCATTGGCGGGCCGGATAGATCCCATTGGCGGGCCAGATAGATCCCATTGGCGGGCCGGATAGATCCCATTGGCGGGCCGGATAGATCCCATTGGCGGGCCGGATCTGGCCCGGGCCGACTTTAGTCAGACAAAACTATGTACAACGCAGGTATATATAACGCAGGTATCGTATGTAACGCAGGTATTAATGCACGTATTAACGCTCCTAGGTCCGACACGTTAGGCCGACTTTTAAGTTATTAGGCAGTATAATAGATTCAGCTACGAAAGACTGATAATAAATGTGGGTAGATTAAAATAGTATTTTGTGACTGAAGAGAGATCACCATCCGTAATTAGAGATTACCAATCTTCTTCAGTTACCGTACAAAACACTCTTTTAATCTATCTCGCATACTTTGCAAACATATGAGACCACCGAATATCCCGGAACGCATAAGGTAATAATAACAATAACAATAAGGATTCCAGCCAGTAGGCCGTAAATCAAACCATTATGTAAATCTCTAGTCGGCGGTTAGAAAGATCGGACGTTAATCTAAGAAATTTAAAACGTCGAATAAAAGTAAGCCTATCCTATATACCGGTAGTGTAGCCTGCTTTCTACCCACGTCTGAAGAAGGATCAGTAAGGAACAGAATGGCCGACAACCTCTTTAAAACAAAACCATTTTTAATCCAATCCGACGTCTGGTAGTAAATCCCGCCAAACTGATCCATGATACCCCCACTCTCTGTCCCCCTCCCCCCAAGTAATCATTATTTCACGATGGAACTGTAGGCCTATACCGTCATATAATAGTGCCACTCGTAATATGTAGCTGGAGACTGTTCTGGTCGGGTAGACGATCTAGAAACAAGTTCGCCCTCCCACCCAATCCCTTCCCATGGAAAAAAAATAATAAACATTCTGTAAATCTCTGGTCGGAGGAATGTAGAGAGGTCGGACGTTAATCTAAGAAGCATTGTTTATTCCAACGTCGAATAATTTACCGAAAGTGGTATAACCTGCTTTCTACTTACGATTTATAAGAAGTGCATCAGTCAGGAACAGAATGGCCGACAACTTCTTTAAAACGACATTTAATCCAATCCGACGTATGGTAGTCAATCCCGACATGATACAAAGCTAGCCAGTTTTGATTTACTTCTTCATGTTCCGTGAAGTTACAAGAAGAACAAGTTAAGACGGAAGTGATTTGAGAAATATATGGTTTTAACCCTCAATTTTAGATAAAATAAAAGACTCTTTCGGGAGGAATTAATAAATAATAATACTCGTAATTTACAATCATGGTAACCAGCGAGACCGGCCGTAGACTATACCGGTTACTTACGGTACTTTTTAAGGCAGTGAACCAAACGTATTTATATAATTACTGAAGCATCCCTTTAGTTATTGAACCCAACGAAATGAAATCTACCGTAGCTTACTTTTCAGTGATATAATTCAGTGATGACCTTCTCTTGCATTAGTAGTTAATTACAATCTACCCTTCAATGGCTCAGTTCATGCGTAGCACCATATGTATGGTGATGAGGACTGGCGTCCATTGGTCCATGGTTGTCATCTTCAACAGAACCACTTTGAGCCTCGTTACGCGGCACTGTTTTTTGTTTTTTTACGGTAACTAACCCACCCCAGAACGGAAAGAACATCGGCTATAATCAAAGCAACGGCAAGCACATGCTCTATATTACAGAAGATACATAGCTGTAAACACGAAATAACGCCAGTTCAGATCGCCAAATTTGATCAGCTTCCGTTCCAGCCCCAATCATGTTAAGAACGGACTGTAAAAAGCTAGACATTCATTGGACGAGTGTAGTGTCACATAACGTACCGGTATTGCTTTTGGCCGAGATCATGTATAGTATAATGTTAATGACGGCCCACACAGTTAGTATAGTATAGATAATAAGGATCAGAAAGAACAATGTCCTCATCATGTAAAGGATCCTGAACCACAAAAACTCTAAATTCTACCAATAATCAGAAAAATAGGCATCAATACCATTCTTGAAGGCATTGGCACTACTACTAGCATACACCAATGACTCAGGCAAGTCATTCCACTCATCCACCACTCTCCGTGGGGCTATCTTCCAATAAAAACAATGAGCTATAACCTTATAATTCGATTTAATAGAACACATAAGCTTAGGCCCTATAAATAATGATAAGAAAAATGGGTGACAATACTGAACACATCTACTGTACAGTGGTGGTGGTTAGTGATTCATTTCGATTTTCCTATGCCGGTGAGAGTTTCATTGGTGTCGCAATACTGACGTCGCCTCATTCATTAGTGGGCGGGGCTAATTAGTACCACGTCGCGGAAAATAGCTTGTAAAACACAAAAATATAAACAAGGCGATATTTTACGCCAAACTGTTCCACTTCCCAGCCCTAATCCTATGTCGATCGGACTGCAAAGGCTCTATGGAGATCATTGGATCGCAGTTACTTGTACACGTTAATCATGGTCAACGCTGAGCAATATAATCGTCATACAGCTTAGAATTTATTCAGACAAAATTAGGTATAACACAGTTATGACGCACGGTCACGGCTGTTACATGCAGGAGCCCGACGTTGATAAACTATATAGAACGCCCTCTTTTTCTCGCGGCTGTGCTCTGATAACTCAGGTATAATGTAGTTATAACTGCAACTCCCACATTTTTAATGAACGGTCGGGCCGCATAATCTGGATATAGTGATGTCGATATCTTGCATTGGAAGTATATCGCTAATTATTAATCTATATATCGACAAAAAGAATAAAATTGTTGAAAAAACATTAAATGTATACAACATGCTTAAGCATCAAACAATGACATCATTTAGCCCCCCCCCCCCATGCATGATACGGATTCATCTACTTCCACATTTTGGAGGCTATGTTATCATAGCCGAATCCCTCCTTATATCATCTGCCATGTAAGCCCCCCCCCTCCCCCATGTACACCATACACATTCATGCTATTAGTACCTTATGTAAGGGGGAACTTCACCCAAGAGAGAATCCGAGTATAATAATCAAACCGTCGGCAGCATGCCGGTATGCACCATCCCGCCAAACTGACCCAATACCTCCTCCCTTCCCCCCCGGTCCCCCAAAAGGATCCTATTTACGGTCATATACCGTACCCTGTGCAAAATAACATCGAGGCGATGGACCATATCGACCATGAAAAGTCGGTTTATCTGGGTTAGTAGTCGGGTTAGGATAAACAATCCGAAAGGCCGTCGATTTTTAATGAATGGCTAAAGTTGCAGACATTATGGATTGTGCCACGTGTCCATGCGGAATTATAACGAGGAAGGTCTGGACAGTCGAGGAACTTCATGAACTCCGTTTGGGTCGGTGATCGCGTCTCTGTACCCGAGGTGAAAAGCATCGAAATGAAAATCGAGCAGATGAAAAACTACCCAAAAAGTACAATGAACTTCGGCTTGGTTAGAGTGCCAAGAAAACTGAGCCTTAATTAATAAGAAGTGGGGGTTTTCCCCCTTCACATAGCAACCAAATTATGAAGAGACATTGGCGCGAGACATTCATTCCGGGATTTAAACGATTCGTTCTAAAATCCGGGCCCTCCCCCTTCTGCTTATGTAATTCTCAGAAAATTGAAAACGAAATTAAATTTTGACCTACCCGTATACTATTGTATGGTACCGTCTATAGAAAGTAGTAGGGTTATTAACATTTCATCATCCCGGACTTTCTCTAGTTTCTACGTTAAAAACGAAATTGAAATCCCCTCCCGATACAATTGTATTTATCGTCAAAGCTATCCAAATGACTAGAAACATCGCAATAGAAAGTTTAAGAGGATTACCAACATTGAGGCAGTGAGGCCTATATGCAAGCTCAATAAGAAACATTCAAGTGAAACAGCCTAGTAATGTCAGCGAGAAGTCTCCCATCAGAGTAACTAATTATAATATTAAAGTCAAACCCGGCTAAAAAAGGATGGTGACTCCTTTACTGGATCGGAGTTACAGTGGGAATACTTGATAATTTACCGTTCCCACTCAATTTTGCCAATACTGTCTCCTCACTATACGTAGGCTACTATGGGTTTCCGGAGCCAAAATAATATCTGGCAATTTTTCCCGAGAAAAAAAGCGTTGCCAACTGCTGCCTATACGTTTCAGGCTTGTCCTAAGTCTCTTGGAATTATAGCCTAACCTAGGCCTACAACACGGTTAATTTCTGCGGGCAGAACGCGTGTACACATTACCAAGTAGCCTAGCTAGGCCTACTAGGTGTAGTAATAAGGTGTAGCCATACAAACCATATTTAAAGTCCGGAATGATTCCCCATCACAGAGAGCCTCCCGGAAGCATGTGACAGGCATGAGCCGGTCCGAGCTTGAAAGTCCTCAGTCAGCAGGTCACTACTTATTTTTATATCTACTGGGTTTCCGAACGGTGTTAGTCTTAAGTTGGTACACATTTTGTTGCCAATTTATTTTGTAGTCAATCAGTGGTGGGGGGGGGGGTCTCATTATCAGGAATACAGCAGTGCCACCCCCATGTGCAATACATGTTTCGAGGCCGAGGTCCTGACATGAATTCGAACATCTACACCATTGGCCCGGGGCCCACACAACTCATATTTTCGCCACAACTTCTGGTCTACGCCCAGGCTAAATCTTAGAAGTCGGTTATTTCCAGAATAAAATCGCAAACAGTTTCTTTTCCAATTTTTCCGAGAAACGTAGTATATTTTCCGACACTTCCGAGATATTTCTCCACCGGCAAAAATATCCCTTTGGAGAAATCATAGTGGCGGATGACGAAGATAAACCGCGCCATACTAGCCTAAGTACCAATGTATGCTTATAATTATGCAGGCGCCAAGCGTTAGATGCCGACATAGTACTAAGTAAAGCTTAAGTTTAGATAGCAACATTAAATCTTGGGATATCAATGAAGGGACTTGGTATGGATACTTACTTAGGCCTATAATAATAAGTAGGGAGCTTCCGCCACTGGCAGCTCCCACTACTCATGATAGATTGAAATGGGTCTCTCTTATCGGTGTTTTTAGCATATTGTATTTGCTAGACTAGCATATATTTTGTTGCAACGTTCGGTCACACTAAAAGGGGCAGTGCTCAATTTATGTTAACACACTAGAGCTTCCGTCAATGCGCTTAATTATCGAAGGCGACGGATTTCTTGCTTGCAACTGCCAAATAAACTAGCTTATAAATCAATATAATATTATTAATTCAACGACGTTTGTAAAGTCTTGTTGGAAGAAAACCCCCCCCAAAAAAAAAAAAAATTACCGATGTTGCGATGACGTTTGTTCATTGGAATGGGGTCTCTCTTATCGGTGTTTTTAGCATATTGTATTTGCTAGACTAGCATATTTTGTGTTGCAATATTCGGTCATACTAAAAGGGGCAGTGTTCAATTTATGTTAACACACTAGAGAGCTTCTGTCAATGCGCTTAATTATCGAAGGCGACGGATTTCTTGCTTGCAACTGCCAAAGAAACTAGCTCATAAATCAATATAATATTATTAATTCAACGACTATTCAATATTAACTCTGTTGGAAGGAAACCTCCCCCCTCCTCCCCCACCAAAACAAAATTACCGATGTCGCGATGACGTTTCTTCAATTGATAATAATAATATCCTTGATTCTAATTAATTTCAATTGTCGTTTAGCTCCAGTGGACGCCGGGCAGGAGAAGGAGGAGGACTGCGATATCAGTCAGTTAGCCGAAGATCTCGTGCAAAGCCAGCATCGACTGGACTCCCTGAACCTGCTGTTGTTTTTATTCCTACTGGTCATGACCATTCTCACCATATGGCTCTTCAAGCAACACAGGTTCAGATTCATTCACGAGACGGGCCTGGCCATGATCTATGGTAAGTATCATCTTTACCACAGGAGGGATGATCCAGTCCTACTCAACCGAGTCCCTATTCCTACAGGAGTCCTAAGTCGTGTTACTTTCACCAATGGCGGCTAGCCTAAGTCTTCAATGCCACTTCCAGAATACAGTAGTATTACTAGTATTAGTAATGGTATGACTAAGTAATACTAATACATTAATAATATTAGTAATATTATAATATAAGTTGACTAACGAATAATTTTTTAGTTACTGTACACTAGTAGTACTCGGAGCTGAATGTACCTAAATCGGCGTCGCTAGCCGTGGAGAAAATTTTAATTTGAGTATCAATCAATCGAGTCGCATAATTGTGCTTGCTGTTAATAATATATTATCCTCCAGTTTCATAAGTTGACCGGAATTTCTTCTAAATTCTGTCTAAGATCAAGAAGAAGGATGGACTCGCAGCCGTGTATTTTCATATAATAAGAACTCCAGGTTTGTAATTTTCAAATCAGATGACCACAGGTGTCTTCTGTTGTTATTTGATGACGTCATAGCAGAACAATGAGCAGAACATTAATGGTTAAATATTCAGCCCTCCACAGTGCGCGAGCAGTATCGTAGAGCTGTTCTTATATATGTAACTTCCGTTGCTTCGTAGCTGGGGCCATCTGGGGTTAAGCAGTGCAGTGTCGAGCTCTTGCGTCAAGAAGTCTCTGTTACTGCTCTTGCGAGAACAAATCTAACAAGGCTTGTTTGAGCGATTAAACCTACAGACAACGTAGCTAGTCTCTAGGAAAATGGATGGAGGATTCTAAAAATTTTCCTTACTGCATTTATCAAATATAACCACCAAATACAGTACACTGGCACCCTGGTATCCACTGCAAAAATTACAGGGTAGCGGCCCAATGTTCTCGTAACGTGCGGCCGACGAAGTCGGATGTCGAGAGAACCGATTGGTGTGAACCCCATGGCATGGGATTGGGGCAGTGGTGGAAGTATAGGGTAGGGTTACATTTATCTAGTAGGGATTTTTATGGTGGCTAAATTGCCACCACATTCGTGTCCTGGGGGGAGGTAATCCCCTTGCATGTTCCAGAGTGATTGTTTGGGGGGGGAGGAGCCAATTCAGTACAGAGGTGAATGAATTTTGTCCTGGGGAGGGGTGAAAGGACAGGCAGGGGTTAATGAGAAAATTGTGTATGATTAAGGTTGCTTTGATGCAAAATGGTGCTAGATTTTGCAAATTGGTGAAGTTATGTTCCAGAGATTCCAAATTTGTAGGTTTGTCTGCTCAATTTTTTATTTATGCATATATATATATATATACTGTAGCAATCATTTCCCCTGGATGCACCTCTGGTCTCCCACTCCTTCCCATTTGAATCGATAATGATATTGATACAGGTCTCTAGATGCAAAATGGTGCCACAGGGTATGATGCATAACAGACATTAACTTAATTTCTTTCCTTCAGCGAATGTATATGATCCATCCATGTTTATTCCATTTTGGAGGAATTTTATAGATCCATGCTATCTCCGCCACTGTGTGGAGTTCCTCCACCAGGATTTTTTTTAAAGAAATAAGATGGCGTCTACGACCATTCAGAACTATTTCCAGAGCAAAGGGGGAACCAATACTTTCCCCCACTTTGTTGTACTGTACCATATTACAGTATTACTGGATATGGTAAACAACTCTTTACAGGAGTTAAGATGAATGATAAAAAATTAGGCTTTCATTTGAGATGATAAATGTTTGTATCATGATGTACGCAAAGAGCTAACTTTCATTCCACCACGTCGTCGTGTTCCAGGGGTCGCCATCGGAGCTGTTGTGTGGTTCACGGCGGACACGAAACACGTCATGCCAAAGGTCCACACCGACACGCTGGACTGCGGGAATGGGATCGATCCCCCCGATTCCATGTACCTGAAGCTTCAGCATTCCGTAAACCAATCCGTTTACTTTGTCTACGCGAGAGATGAACTCGTCAGGAACCTCAACGTCAATCAAAGTAGACCTACCAGCAATTTTGGTGATCGGGTAAGTCTTGTAAGATCCCCCACCCCCCAATAAATGTGCAGTTAGACAGTTTGGCATGTCGGAGAGGCAGTGAGAGCTATGTCTGATCCTTCCCGATGCAGCAAGACGCTCATTTTTATTGGAAGGCTTAGAACAGACAGGACAAAGAAACATGGCAAAAATGGCTAATATATACCTCCCCATTTTTTAAATTTGTTAACCAAGTTTGTATCAATTTTCAGATTTGTTGTCTTTTTTGTTTGTTTGTTTGTTTGTTCCAAAGAAATATCTATGACAATATGAGTTGTCCTCCAGGTACATTACTCACGCATTATGCCGATATCAGGTAAATGTCCCCTCATTAACCTGTGTAGTGATCAAGTTGAATCATAACTGTCTCACCCTTGAACGTTTGCCGACCGAAGACGATCTACATGCTTGGTGAGGCCGAGAGTCCGACACTCTATGTCCCTTCTTTGAATATTATCGCTTCGGTTTTATGTTACAGATATCCTTTGATCCGGAGCTTTTCTTCAACATATTGCTTCCTCCGATCATCTTTCATGCAGGATACAGTCTAAAGAGGGTAAGATTTGATCTGCTATAAGTAATGATACCTTAGTTTTGATCTGCTATAAGTAATGGCACCTTACCTTTGATCTGCTGTAAGTAATGGTTAGTTTTGGTCATGTGGGTGGGATTTCGGTTTGGTGGGGGGTGTGAATGCGCTTAGGGCTTTTCATTGGGTGTGGATGGGGTTTGATGGAGTATGGCTTTGGTAGGGGTTTGATGAGTTTTTCATTCCATCCAATAGAATTATTTAATGTTATGGTATGTGGAGTTCTTAGCATTTTGCAACACTACCGGTCTCGTCGCCTGTTTTCTCGTACCAAATGTTCACGGATGACCTTTGTCTTTTCGTTTCAGCGCCATTTCTTTCGAAACCTAGGGTCCATCATGACCTTCGCATTTCTGGGGACCTGTATTTCATGTTTAACAGTTGGGTGAGTTTTTTTCAATTGAAGGCAGTTGGTGGCACGATTCCGCCCTCGAAAATGTCCAAACGAGTTATTTTGGAAAGAAGATTTACATACTGAAAATATATGAATGTACATTGATATGTTTTGTGGTTACCAACCTCCGGGACTTTGTGACATTCAGGTAGCTCCACATGGTACATTCGCAATCGAGCACCTTAGAATTTCCCTGTATTTTAGGTATTACCTGGAAATATTAAAATTGCTCATTTAGTCAGTAATTGGTGAAACTGATGAAACAGTGACTTTATTTATTACATTTTATATTTTATTAGAGGATAAGTTAAAAGGTCCAGCAGAATCTCAGAATTCAATTTCTCAGAACTCAGTTCCTCATAACTCAGTTCGAATCTTATAACTCAGTTCAGAACTCATTAACTCAGTTAAAACTCAGGAACTCATTTTGATTCGTGATATACATACGTCAATTGTATATTCTTTGTGTTTCTTCCAGGGGAATTATATATCTCTTTGTTGTCATGATGTTGCAAGTCCCAAATTTTACAGTGAAAGATTGCTTCTTCTTTGGCGCATTGATTTCTGCCACGGACCCAGGTAAGAGACAGGTGTTTTGTTTTGACAGATTTCTTTTATGATTTTGTAAGGTGATGGGAAGTGTAAAGGGGAATAATAAAAAAACAGAAGAATTGACTTCGGTATTTGGCTTTTCTACATTAGTCACCTGAATCTGAGATTCACAGAGCAGATTGCCGATCAGAGTATGATTGAGTCGAACTGGAACTTTCATTCTGATCATAGTTCTAGAGATGTACAGATCTGTTGACCTAACTCTTCATCAAAACTAAAAGGTGTGCATGCACGCATGCGTGCGTGCGTGTGGATTAATTTGTGTAAAGTAACCCTTAATTTGCATGTAGTTACCACTTTAGTTAAACCTCGTTAACAATTTGGTCCTTAATCTTGAACGAAGCTCCGCGTGAACGCGACCATACGGGGCGATCGTGAAAGACAATTTTTGTTTGTTG
This sequence comes from Orphnurgus asper, assembly GCA_027574785.1. Lineage (NCBI taxonomy): Eukaryota > Metazoa > Echinodermata > Holothuroidea > Elasipodida > Deimatidae > Orphnurgus > Orphnurgus asper. Next base: position 295 of record JAODAG010318622.1, on the reverse strand, counting down.
GACCTGATGTGGATAAAGAGTCGATCCTGCTTATATGTATAGGTTATGAACACAGGGCTGCCTAATCAAGTGAGAGGGGTCCTGGTATACCGCATGAATATTTTCAACGCGACACGCTGCTTTAAAATTGGCCCCTCGCCCTCGTCCGCACTTTCTCGTCCACAGTCACCGTGCTGGCCGTCTTCCACGACCTCAACGTGGACGTGGACATGTACATCCTTGTCTTCGGGGAGAGCGTCCTCAACGATGCCGTGGCGATCGTCCTCACCAAGTGAGTGTGGGGGGGGGGAGGAAT